>JACBKR010001718.1:0-39308 GCA_014218235.1 Colocasia esculenta | reverse complement strand
TATTTGACGACAATAGAATCAATAAAT
This sequence comes from Colocasia esculenta, assembly GCA_014218235.1. Taxonomy (NCBI): domain Eukaryota; kingdom Viridiplantae; phylum Streptophyta; class Magnoliopsida; order Alismatales; family Araceae; genus Colocasia; species Colocasia esculenta. The sequence goes on along the minus strand of JACBKR010001718.1, from coordinate 39,281 downwards.
TTGTAATACATACATATATATATATATATATAACACCCCTAAAAATAAATTATGGTAATTGGTTTTATAATATTGAAAGGAAGGAAATATCTATAAATAAAGCGCCTGAAGAATATCTCAAGTGGGAAGAAATTAAGATCCAGTACCTCCACAGCTAATTAATGTGCACATATATAATTAATGAAGAAATGGAATAAATTTATGTAGATCGAAGAACCAAAAAGCGATCGAGCTAGTTTACCTCTTCGGCCATGTCCATCAGCAGTTGACCTAATATATACCAATGGAAATGAGATTCATCTCTCGTGGGATCCAAAGCCCTGCGACCAGTTATAGTCAACACCATGCGGCCTCCAACAACCATTTCTTCTGATCGGCACTTTAGAAAATCTGACAAGTCCTTTCGGAATTGTGTCGAGTACGCGTGCACCACAGCAGCAGGACTTCGTTCAGAGATATATATGCTTCCCTTGTTTATAAGGACCTGATCATGCTGTTGGAGCTTCAACGGAACCTGTGAGAAAATTTTTTCACAAAAATTTTAAAATTGGAATTGCATACAGGATTAATGCCCTGTAGAAAAATGGAAATCGACAAATAGCTATATGTAAGTGATACGTTAGTCGAATTGTGTTTTCTTGTTGCTTGGAATAAGAGTGTGAATTCAACAATAGATGTCAAATTATAGATCTAAAAGAATTAATTAATGTGAAATAAGACCTTATCAATTGCCAACAAATTATGATTGGTAAATTTGTCATATATATCATCTGATCAGTAGCAAATAGTAACATAGCCGGCGGTGGCCGACAACGGACACGATTGATATTTATTCCAAATTCAAACCCATTATTTTTAAACCTAAAATTATTATTTATAAGCCCCAAAAATTATGAAAGGCTCAAATGATAATTATTTAACCCTAAAAACATATTTTGAGTTCAAGCTTCAATTTATGAGTCAAAGATTATTACTGTAAAAGTTCAATCACCAATTTTTAAACTTCAAGGGTTATATTTTTTTAGCTTAAGATTTGTATTTCTAAGTCTAAGTTGCCATTAAAAGTTTTATCTATTTTTTAAATTCTAAAGATAATATTTTAAATTTTAAAATTTATATTTTTGAGCTCAACTATTTAATTTCTAAGCCTATTCAACTTCTCATCAGTTCATCACCACCATCCTCTATTATCTGCCTCTACTAGTTACTGCCATTGCCACCATCTATCATTGCCGCTCGACCTATTTACTAACCCGCATGACACCTTACGTGACACCACATAAGTTGTTATATTATTATGTGAATAGACGTGATTTAAGTGTGCATTTCAAAATGTATTGTCCTCGTGTTTGAGATTTTGTCCTTTAAAAGGACCCTCTTAGAAGAAGATGTGAGACTCTTACTGATAAGCACACACTTGTTCTTACTATCTTTCAATGTGGGACTAAAAAATACATGTACACAGTCCCCCCAGTAAGGTGTGCGGGTCTCATGAAGATGAGACGTTCGAGTAGGACGCATGGCCTCTCATTCGTTCCCACAGACGGCGCCAATGAAGAGACGTGATTTAAGTGTGTCTCTCAAGAGGTATTGTTCCCATGTTGAGATTTTGTCATTTAAAAGGGTCCTCTTGAGAGAAGATGTGAGACTCTTACTGATAAGCACACACTTATTCTCACTATCTTTCAATGTGAGACTAAAAAATATCTCTACACTTTTCATCTACTGTTTGAAGATCATCATAGGAAAAGCGATAAAATGCCATTCATACTGATATAAAATAACACTATCACTGGATTAATGACCAATTATTTACAGATCTTGCCGCTCCCTCCTCGGCCGAGAACTCCTCCTCCTCTCATCCTTCGTCTTCTTCTTCCTCCTCTTTCTAGCCGGATCGGGTTCTTTTGGTACCTTTGGCGGCCGTGGCGGAGACCTCCCGTGAATAGTACTGCTATTTAACACCAATAAATTAAAGAGATGGCAGGTGTCAAATAATAATAGGTGGACATTGGAGCGGTACTCCTCATTTTGATTTTTTATCAGAAGTTTGCTTAACCCCAAAAAAAATCTATTTTAATATGGAGTTAAAAAATCTCTTCATGGTAAAAATAATGTTAAACTATTTAAATATTTTAATTTAGATAGGTTAATCTCATTTTTACCGTCTCTTAACCAACTTTTTACCTTAATCACTCCTATTAAAAAAAATTGTACTAAAGTATACACCCCCCCTCCTTTAACCTCAACCAAAAGCTGACCTACCCCTCTTTAAACCAACCAAAGCTATAGGTGGGGATCGAGATCCACTGCACCACTTGCTCCACTTCCTCACACTATAATGCACTTCGCCAGTATCTGATTGGTCCAGTTGTCCTCTCCTTTACATTTAAGAAAAAATTGAATTAAAACCTCTTGAAAGAAAAAGGGAAACTTTGCTAGGGTTGAACATGGTCTGATCTCATTTGATTGGGCCCATTTTTAACCCATCGATTACTTTGAAATCATTTCGAACTAAAACAACATCAATTTGGTTTGGTTCACAGTTTGAGTCCTTTAATTAAAGTTAGAAATAACATTTTTCTTAATAGTTAAAGTATGCACCCTCAAGCTTATAGAATATTAAAGTTTTGAATAAAAAAAGAAGATTTGCAAGTAGAATATAAAAATCAAGGAGAAAAAAACAATAAAATTAAAAATCATTGAGAAAAATAGTGAAAGATAGTTAAATGATACTATCATTAATTAGAAAAAAATATAAGTATACAATTACTTTAAAAATCCTGCAAAACTATTGAAAATAAAATTCAGAAAAATAATGAGAAAAAACCCTAAAACATAATCCATTTGGTTTATAAGTTCGATTGATTTTTAAACCAAATATAACTATTTGAAGCTAATCTCATTTGATTTAAGTCATTGACCTGAATTCTAACATTTTAAGTTGAACCAAATCCAAAATTTCAATTAGATTTAATTTCTAGATTCAACACGTGATAAGTGGACCAATCACCATAAGTGGAGTATATTATGGAGTCGAGAATTGGAGAGATATATATATGAGAATATTTATGCACTTTTAAATATATTTGTAAGTGCAGTTCTATCTTTTCTATTGGTCAATGCACTTGTAACATATTGTATTCATCTACGGAGAGATCAAAAGTAGATTTGCAAGTATGTTTAAAAAGTACAATAAATATTTCTCAATATGCATATCATGCAGATTAGATGTGACACTTGCTAGCTAGCTATTACCTCATAACAATTAACCTTAGATTCAAGGAAGGAGAGGGGAATGAAGTTGCCCATCCATGCATGGATATTATCACAATGCAAAAAAAAAAAAAACACTTAATGCACTTACTGTACTTACATAATGTAGATGTATTTTTTAGTTCCACATTGAAAGATAGTAAGAACAAGTGTGTGCTTATCAGCAACAATCTCACCTCTTCTTCCAAGAGGGCCCTTGTAAAGGATAAAACTCCAAACATGTGGATAATATCTCTTGAGAGGCACACTTAATCACGTCTCTTCATTGGCGCCGTCTGTGGGAACGAACGAGAGGTCATGCGCCCTACCCGAGCATCTCATCTTCATGAGACCCGCACACTCTTATCCTCACTGGGGGGGCTGTGTAGAGGTATTCCTTAGTCTCACATTGAAAGATAGTGAGAACAAGTTGTGGCTTATCAGTAAGAGTCTCACATCTTCTCCCAAAAGGGCTCTTTAGGGGGCTGTGTAGAGGTATTCTTAGTCTCACATTGAAGATAGTGAGAACAAGTGTATACTTATCAGCAAGAGTCTCACCTCTTCTTCTAAGAGGGCCCTTTCAAAGACAAAACCCCAAGCATGGGGACAAATCTCTTGGAGACACACTTAAATCACGTCTCTTTAAAAGGTAATCACGCGGGAATATTGTGTATAGAGAAATGCTATGTCGGGAGCATAGGGACGCGCGAAGGAGTCGTGCTCCTCTATAGCGTGCCATGTGGAGGGGCATGGCCTCCAGTGCATTTAATGCACTTTTTGTTTTTTTTTATTTTATTTTAACTTTAAATAGTGCACACAAATATTTTGTAGTGCACACAAATACCTATTTAATTTGTGTGCATTCTTATATTATTTGTGTGCACTAAATGAGTATTTGTGTACATTAAATGGATATTTGTGTGCGGTAAATAAGTATTGTGTACATTGCTTCAGGGTAAAAATAAAAATATATTAAATACACCTGAGACCGTTCCCCTCCACATGACACGTTGTGAAAAAGTACGATTCTTTCGCGCGCCCCTAACGGTGAGCATAGTATTTCTCACTGTGTATATATGTATGTTAAAAGAGTATATTAAAAGGGAGTAAGAATACCGTCAGTAATGCTATGCTCCCGGCACTGCTGGGAGCATAGCACAGCTGGAGGAGCCGCGCGCCCTCCTGCGCGCGCCGCGTGGAGGGCGCGGGCCCCTCCAGCAGTTAATGTGTTTTTTTTTTTTTACAATTTGTGCACACAAATGATGTATTTGTGTGCACACACAAATACATCATTTGTGCACATAAATAATGCACAAGACCTACAAAAAAAAAAAAGTAATAAATGCTGGGGGACCCGCGCCCTCCACGCGGCGCGCGCAGGAGGGCGCGCGGCTCCTCCAGCTGTGCTATGCTCCCGGCAGTGCCGGGAGCATAGCATTACTCTTAATTATTATGGGCTCGTTAGGGTGTACTGTTGCATGACTAGACAGATATGGCGCCGATAATAATATAGACAAAACCTGAGAGAGCCAGTGGATGCTGCTGGAGGAGTGGAAGAAATGGATGCTCTTGCTCGGGAACAGCCGTCCGTAGAACGATCCAGAAACTCCAGCGATGAAGCACCGGCGGATCTCCCTCCCTCTCTCCCTCTCCTCGTAAAACGCCTCGAGGGAGCGGAACACGGAGTTGAAGTCGTTCCCATGCAGGTCATTCAGAATAGTTGGAACTCCGGCGGACTTCGACTGAGCTGCCGGCAACTCTCCCTCACGGTGTCAACGACGTCGGCAAAACCGTCAGGGCGTTCGGCCCGGAGGAGCAGCCGAGGTCGGCGACGGTGAGCTTGCCAGGGAAGCCGGCGGCACGGTAGAGTCCAGCAGGGCCTCCTTCATGACCGACCTCGCCGCCCTTACTATCTCCCTCTGCATGATCAGAAAAAAAAAAACAGAAGAGACAGAGAAGAGAGAGAGACTCATAAGAACATATGTCGGCCAAAACCATAGAAGGAGATGAAAAAGTATCTGATAGTGACCTGGAAGGAGGAGTTCTTGGCATAGCTGGTCTCACCGTCCCCTCCGTTCATGTAGAGCACCTTCTGCACCTCCATGCTCTCTCTCTCTCTCTCTCTCTCTCTCTCTCTCTCTCTCTCTCTCGTGTATTCACAGTAGCGGGCGGGCGGGCTGCCGAGAAGGTGAGGGATAGAGAGGGTGTGGCTCTGCTCTTCTGCTATAATAAAAAAAGTGAAAGAAGGGGGTGGGCTCCCCTCCGGCGACCTTTATCGGCTCTGAACAAGTGAGCCATCTAGAACTGAGCTTTCACGCCAGGCACTCAGGCTGTCCATAGTGCAGTGTAGAAGAAGGGAAACTTTTAAAATACAATATTTATCAAAACATACCTAATTCTTATATCTTTACAAAATTATATATATTTCTAACATATTTAGAAAACTATGACGAGATAGTTTAGGTAATTAAATATGTTACAATTTACATAAATTTATGTGATTGTACAAACTTGTATAAGTTGCAATATATGTCTATAATTTAAAATAAATTTATGTAAATTGTAATATATTTGGTAAGATACTACAAAGTGCGAGATGAATTTTGAGAAAGCATGAGCGCTGTTAATTCTGTCTTTCGTCTTCATTTTAGAATCATGAATAATGAGAAAAAAATATGTTGCTCATCCATTCTGTTACGGAAGTACTTTTTCATGCTCAAAAAGAAAATTTTTGTAAGATACACAAATTAATTTATGTAAGTTACATTAATATATTTATTTAATTTACAATAAATATATAAATTGTAACATATTTATGTAAATAGTACTGTAAATTTATGTACGTAAACTATCACGGCATGCCATGAGAGAAGAAAAAAGAATGAAAAATCTTATGGTGCTTGATTATTTTAAATTTATTTGGAACGATATAGTGAGTGGATACCGGATTTGCATTTGGTCTGCAAATCTCACCTCTCTAAACTATAACTCGTTCAACAAAATTAATTTGGGAGACAGTAATTAATAAAGTCTGGCCGTTATCCTAATCCGCAACAAATATGGCAAATATTATTACTTTATGTGGTATAGATACATGATAGGCTGGCTACAAATTTCATACTTGATGATATTGATCTCTTTTGGTTTATTTTCTGCTTATCAAAAATTGATATCCTTAAAAAATTAGGTTGGAGAATAATACATGCACATCCTCGTTGTACATAATAATATCGGAGAGTGTGCTTGCCACATAATAAATAATATATATATATATATTAAAGTAAAGATTGCAATCTATCACTACAAACAAAAGTAGGCAACACTTACGTCGGAATCATAAGTGTAAGTGTCAAAACCGTAAGAACAGACGTATACTTACGAAACTGCCCTACGATTTGTTGTTGTAACTACAGCAAGCCTGGCTATAGCCTTACTTACGGTTACCATACGTAATAAACATTCGTTTATTTACCGTAATATATAGACTTGGCCTACTTTTATAAAGGGTAAGTATACATAGAAAGACCGTAAGAAATATTTCAATAGAAGATGACATGTGAAAATTAATCACTACATTAGAAACCGTAGCTATTATCTGTAGTTACGCATCTCGAACCGTAAGAAAACTCCCAGTGCAAATATATATAATCCATAATTTGACTAAAAATATAACCTACATATTTACATACATCCACACACATATATAGCACACAACCTACATATTTACATACACAATCCACACACATAGCACACAACCTGCATATTTACATACATACACACCACTTTTTTTGCACATCATCAATCTATGACATTTAATACAACCAACTTTCTCAAATTTACATTACACAACTTACACTGTTTGAAAAGAAACTTCACATAATATATATATCACATCACAAATGTACAACATGAAATTAAACATCACATACACACATTGTTTGTCCTGAGGATAAGACAATCATAATTGTTTTTGGTCATAACATAAATCCAATGACCATAATTGTTTCATAAGGTGAGAGTGGACAATGTTCTTAAGGGAGGAGAGATGTTCTGTTGGCACAATAAAACTTCAGGTGTCATTTAACTCAACCTGCAAAATAAATCATTCAATTAGTATACATACAAACAAGTTCATTATTTTCCAAATAATTCTGTAAAAAAAACTTCAGGTGTCATAAACTTACAAAGTCTCTGAACCACACAATGTGACTTCCAACAGCATCTTGGACGGTTTTTTCGTTCATTATCTTTCACAAATAGAGGTGCATTGGGTTTGTAAGCAAACAAAGTAGCTACCTCATAATATTCCTCGCCCAAACTCTTACCCATAACCATCTTAGATTTATCTAACGACATGATTATGGCATTGGCTACCGGGTGTCCTTCCATGTCACACAACTTCACTTTCTTGCCCAACATCAAACTCTGTTATTCAATTCATTTTTATAGATCACACATCAAGACACAATTGAGTTTCTAATGAGAATATAGAACATAATGAGATATGAACATATTTACCTCTTTTCCTTTAGGTTCTATACACTTGCATATGATTGCACACATCTTTCCATATTGGGAGTACTTTCTACCTATTTGACTGTCAAGAAAGAAGAAGACTAGTAAGAAAAAAATATTTCACAAAGAAGACTTCATAAGCACAAGCCAAGAGTTTATTTCTACTACTGCAAATGTATTAGTGTTAAATAAGTGAGAGTGCTGCAAATGTATGTTCATTGTAATCAGCTCCTGCCCAAGTTGATGAAGTGAGCAAAGGAAGTGTCCAACAGCTAAGCCAGGCTTTATCAAAAGCAAGAACACTAGAATATCCGGTAATCCAACACCATTGTTCTATGGACAAAACATGAAGGAAAAACAAAACTGTCACTGATACATGTTAATCTGACAAAAATAACATTATGTAATAGCCAGGAGACGTATCTTCTATTCTCAAAAGTTACAGACTTTAACATCAACATTCCTGACAGTGACAGGCAACAACATCCTTGAAATAGAGAAAACATAAATAAAAAACAAAAATGACCCACAAAATGTCTTCCACAGAGATCTATCTTTTAGTTTTCCAATAGTGTACTTAAGCTAGCCAAGAAAATAGTAAAAATTGCCTCTTTATCAAGTCAGCATTTTTTTAAAAGACAGATTTCTAGGTGGTCCAGCTGAAGTTGCCTCTTTATCAAGTCAGCATTTTCATTAAGAACATCCATTTCACCAAATGGGAGCCTCCGATCCAAGGCCTGAGGGCCAACAGATATCACTTCATCCTTCTTAAACTTAAAGAAAGGCATACATTTTTTTCCTTCTTTTACTTTTTTTTTTAGTCTAAAGCAACTAGGACAGACAACTGTCAATTTTCATCTTTTATGTTGTTGAATACATGACTTCATCCAAAGACATGCCCAGGACAATAGGGACACGCCAGGACAACAAGGACATGCCCAGGACAACAGGGACATGCCCAAAAGCCAACTGAAAGTATTATGCAAATCCATCTAAAGTACTTGCTAATCACATTTACATGGATGAAATGAAACATTTTAGAATTACCTCACAACGATAGACTCAACTTTATCCAATCTCTCTGCCAATTCTTTAACCATAGCATTGGGTTGAGCATTTTCTGCTCTTAATTGGGCTTGACATTGGCTTGAAGTACCCCACAAACTTGTTGGTGTCGGGCCTGTGCCCACTTCACGTACTCGGCCAGGCTTTCTTTCCCAAATACTTGTGAGTAAATATCATCTGCAGTTGCAATTGATGAACTTGAGGATGATGATGGTTGTGTGATTTTTACTTCCTGAAGTTTTGTCTACAATAAACACATATATAATATTAATAAATGACACACATAGTAGACATAACATAAAATTGGAAAACAAACAACAATCTATGTCATACAATCATTGCAGCAGTCTCTTCATTAACAAGTTGCCCACTTTTTTTCACACGGGTCCTTATAAACAGGTCCCCGCGATCAAGTTTCACTCCATTTTTTACAAACTAGAAGACAATTTGTAGAACAGAAAAAAATTAGAATCTATGAAAAAAGTGTTAGAAAAAAATGAGAATAGAAAACACAGAGATAAGACTTAACAAAAAACAGGGATTACCTCCTCCTCATTGATGTCTGCAAAGCTCTTTGTCTCAGCACAATGAAAATACTTATGATGACTTTTACTTTTCTTGTTTATGTCACTATACCTCTATAAAACACAGACATAACTCTTAGCAAAAATATCATGAACATGTCTTTAGCAAAAAAAAAAAATTTACCTTCTATAAGAAAAACATCTTAAGTATTTTACCTTCCAACTATTAGAAGACCATGTTTGAACAACTCTTTTCCATTGTTCCACATTAACTCTTGGATCAGGTGGTATTTTTTGTTCCGGGTTAGAAAAAAATGAGAACATAACATAGCATTCTTAGTTTAGTACTCCACGGGTAGTATACATTAGGAATATAACATGTCAAAAAAAACATGCAGTAGGAATAAACAGAACCGAGCATGTTAATTTAGATCCATAGGCAGCCTGAATTTGGTTATCTTGATGGTGTGCTTAACCTTTTTTTACTATACATTTATATCAGGTTCTTACATGAACATGCATGCTTAATCAAAAATCAAATGGTTTCTCCAATCAGAAATCAGATGGCATGAATAATCAGAACTGAACCAAGCTGACCATGCTGGTGACAGTGAAGAAACGACAGAAGAAAATATATATAAGGTGCTAGCCTGCACATACAGTTTTTCACCAAGAACAAGAATACTTGTACCACATCTGAAGCAACGGCATGTTTCAATTCAATGATGAAGACCTCCTTTGGCCAGGGGGAGACGGGCAACCAAAGGGGACAAGAGAAGAGACGGGCAACCAAAGGGGAGAAGAATGACCTTTTCAAAGAAAGGAGTTGAATGACTTTGCGTTGATCGTCATCTCCAAGTGACACTAATGCAAATGCTTTGGGATTTTCCTCAAAAGCAGGCAGAACATCTCTTTATCTTAACATATTAAGACATCGGTTGACAAAAGGGGATGGATTTCTCTTCTGGATGTATCTTGATGAAATCTCTACATAATTCCAAGAACTTTATTATCTAAACTCAAGGAAAATAAACAATAGTATCTATGGAAGAAGCTCCCAATAACACAACCTTTTAACTGGTAAGTCATTCTTCAAGTAACTAAGAAGGGTAAAATGATTCTATCAAAATTATTACTCACTTGCATTTGATGAATCAGAAGATGCAGATGTGGGCCTCCATCTTTCCCCTTTGATTAATGGACCAGGCAATGATCCTACAATCACAGAAAAGCTATACACAGGATGCCTAAGCAGGCAACTGATCTTTGAATTCTATGAAAAGTGGAACATGTAATCAGGCAACTGATCTTTGAATTCTATAAAAAGTGGAACATGTAGGTAGGTCTTGTCTATTGAAATTTGAACTCACATAATCAATGTTGCAGAAAGTTCAATGCGGCCTGGTTTAGTAAACAACTCACTGTCTGTTCTGACATAAGAAACTTACATGAACGAAACAAAATTTTGAACATAGGATATTGTCAGGGCAGTCTCGTAAGGTCTTGTGTATTATATTCTTCTATGCTGGTGTTCATTCTATACGAACATTGAAATCAGAAAGGGCAGATGGTGGACATCCCCATTGTGCAATGCGAGACAATTAGGTGCTATAGAAAATTAGAAATCAATCATACAACATAAGTCTGAACTTGGACAGGTAGAGCCCATCTTTGGTTGTCTATTTCTGTATAAGGAGCAGCTTCGATGTTTGCCGGTCGTGAACACCCATTTGATTCAGAAAAACAATCACCAAAGTATTTATTTCCTCTTGATGAATTTACTGAAAAGAAACCCCTGCATATCATCAGTCATTATACATCACATTAGGAAAACATAGGAAATGAAATACAAGCTTAGTCAACATAATGCAAATACATATAGGCATTACTTTCAAGTTCCAATGACAAAAAAAAGCATAGCTGGCATTGAAATAGATCAATAAACCACCAGAAAGTATAACATGGACAGACATAAAACCAAAAGAAAGGCATTATACATCAATAAAATATCTTGTAACAAACTGGAAGATAACAAGGAAAGAACTTTACTCCATCATAATTTCACCCTAGTGATGGTTACATCATTTACTTAACAAACAACCAACAGGATCAGATTCATGGACATAGCAGAAAAGGGAATGCCCGGTTAAGTCTTACCATTCACATCAGCAGGGTGAAGATTATGTAAATATGTCAAGGAGGCTTTATCTATTAACCATATGAACGAGGCCATAAATGCTCCCTTGCAAGACCAAAGACAATAGTTATCACTGTGAGGGAAAGAAATACAGCTAATCTTATATGATAGATATTAGTTTACATGCAACAATTAAAGACATTGAATGTCATAACTCATACGACCAAGAATTCAAGAGGTCATTATACATGAGGATCGAAAGGCCTGTCTCAATTTATACAATTTGTATACAACAACAATGACATCTCTCAGGACAATTTCCATGGTAGCTGCCACCCCAAGCTTCTTAGTAAATGCTATTTTTCCCAATTTCTATAAACTACAAAAGACTACACTATTTGGAGAGGCAGAGACATAAATCTTGTAGATCATGAAACTGTGAGCCGCAGAGGTTGCGATGCTGCATCATTGTTTAAAACTAAATGACCTGGTAATAGTATCAAACGAATCTAGATTGGTGTGAAGCCAAAAGAGGGGAAAAATCCTTGACGAGTAGAATTAAAAAACAAACAAGTCACCTGGTTCCACATTCGAACCACAGGCAACGTCAATTCATCTGAAGGTTTAGTCCATTCGTGTCTAAACATCAAATGAGAGATTCAAGTCATGAGGAACTCACTGTTCTCCACCACAAACTACCCCGCCGCCTGGTCCAGGGTGACCAGCAGGAGCAGCAGGAGTGCTGCAGCGAGCGACCGCTGTCTAGCCATCCCCGAGCTGAGGGCGGGTTCCTGAAGTTGCTGCCTCTGCTTTGGCGCAGAGGGAAGGGGGAGGATGGAGGGAGAGGAGAGGAGAGGAGGGAGAGATGAGATCTAGAGAGAGGGGGAGGAGATCGAAGAGAGGAACAAGGGGGAGTGGAGATGGGCTCAGAAGGAGGAAGAAGAAGAACTAAACTGGATCTCCCTCATCCCGCAGGAACACTCACTCAGATCTGAACAAGAACCAATAGAGCAGGAGAGAAGTGCGACGAGGAAAACAACCCCCCTCGCCGAGCGTACCTTGTGATCGGACTCGGAGGCGGAGGCGGAGGCAGCGGCGAGGAAGAGCGTGAGCAGGGAGGCAAGGACAGGAGCGATTGCACGGCAGGACTCGACATCGCAGCTGGATCTGGGGGGAGGCGGAGGCCGGTGGCCGGTGGCCGCGAGGGGCTCCCTGCGTAGTGAAAACCCCAGGCCGAAGGTTTTTTGGGAGGGCGGAGGAAGCAGGAGGGGGAGAATGGAGGGAAGATTTTGGTTGGGGACGAAAGGGGTTTTGAGCACGGGGGAGGAGATGGGCGGCAGAGCGTGGGGGAGGAGGGTTTTGTTTTGAGAGAGAGAGATGGACTGTAGTCGATCGAGGGAGGAGGGGTTTTGGGTTTTATTTTGAGAGAGAGAAAGGTTGAGAAGAGGCGGGATTTGTGTGAGTGAAGACCGCCAACAAATTTTGGGTCTGTTCTTACGGTTCTTCAAGTTTTTTTACGTTTAGTCAAAATCTATTTTTACGGTGTGTAGACACCCAGTTCTGGCTAATTGGCTGAGCCATATTTCTTGTTATCTTAGTGGGCCCCTAATTGGTCACTCACCTTGAGCCCATCATTAGCCTTGTTTTGAGCCCATTAAACCATTAAAATGCCTTGAAATCCCGCACATTATCACTTTGAGAGAGTCCTTGGGACATAATAACTCTTATCTTATCATATGATTGGCTGATAATTCATGATTATTTCGGATTTATTGTCGCGACGCATCGTAGCGCCGCGTCTCTAGTCGCGACGGCCCTGGACGCCGCGACAGCCCATGCATTATCCATGCACGTGGGCAATACTGTCGCGTCGCCCCGACCCGTCGCGTCTTAGTAGCGGTCCTACGATACGCCGCGACAATGACCGAACCCTCTGGCCACCGCGACAACCTCCTGTTTATCCTCCTATGAATCTAGCTTAATCCCTAGGGATTATCTCCACCCCTTGGGGCGAGATTCCGGCCCTAGGGACTCTCCTTGGCATTCCTAAGGACTCTCCATCTGTTTTTTAGCAAGGCTTTATCTCCCATTTTAATTTCTGAGCCATTTAAGGGAGATAATATCATGTTTTCTCACTCCAAGCTCTATATAAACAAGGCCCCTCCTCAAGGACGGGAGAGCCTCATTACCACCCTGAAGGGCTGCCAAATTTCCCCCTCACCCATACTTAGCCACGCAGCCATCCCTTTCCTCTATTTTCCCTCACATCCTCTTCACCAAAACACCTCATTTCACCATCTATGGAGCACGGACGTGAGAAGGGCGACCCTAGCACTCTCCTGAAGTTTTGGACGATCCTTCGAGCTGCAAACGCCAAGGAGTCGCCCTAATGGGGCTCACCCTCTTCCTTTTCCTTTCCTCTTCTTTTGCATGCATTCTCCATGTCATTCTTAGATAGAACATATATACCACACACCCACGTTTTCCTACTACTCAAGGGTTTAAAACCACCCTCAGGTCCGTTCCCTCCATGCTTCACATTTTCTTGTATTTAAGAATGGTTACTACGCTTAACATAGTCTAACAGGGTTAAGGTCTCATCCATCATCTCCCGCACAGAAGAGAACGCGACGGTGGAGGGTGACGCATTATCAGCACTGTCGCGGCACCCATGACGACCGCGACATGAGGTACACCCCCCGTTCTCTCTCCTTTTCCTAGAGTAGTTAGCCCAGACATTTCTCTTCTCATTAGGCAACTATCTAGGTGGCGATCACATCCATATTTCCATGCCATTAGATTTAGTATGTGTTTGCGTGTTGAGGGGGGTACAATCCATGTGATTACACTTTTTGGCGATCACGGTGGGACCTTCACTGCCACCCTCGTGGATTTTTTTTGACTGCTTGCTTGCCGTGTTTGTTTGTTTCTCACTTTAGTACCCTGTTAGTCTCTTGTTCTGCGTATTTTGCGTTCTGTTCTTATCGCGACATATCGCGGAGACGCGATCAGGTTGCGTCGTCGTTGGTAAAGGACGCGTTATCAGGTCAGTCTCCTCTTCTTTCTATCTGTCCCTTTTTTGTTTTCATGAGATCATGTATCCTCCTTTCTCTTCCTTGTATCATATGTGGTCACGTTTCTGAATGTCAGAATCCTCCTAGGGTCCGGATTTTCCTTTTATTTTCACTTGTAAGTTTTCGGTTAGAGTCGCGGCGTATTGAGAGGGCGCGACCAGGTCGCGTCGTGGAACGACGTCGCGTCATCAGGTATGCTTTGTATGTTAGAGTTTTGACTCATGAATCGATTTCTGTGTGCTTCTTGGCCCATATGGTATTGATTTATTGTTCTGTGTTATCTCTCATTTGATAGGGTAGTCTGTTTGAGTTAGTTGAGGACCTTTTGGGTGTTTCGGGCCTCTGTTCCTATCGCGGCAGGTCGCCCTACCGCGATAAGGTCACGGCGTATACGGCCGCCGCGACTCTGCCCGAGGGCCATCTCCCCCCCCCCCCCCCTGTTTGCTTCTCATCTATCACTTGTGGATACATTTCGGCACTTAGGCCCATTGCATATGCTATTGAAACCCATGTGTTTAGGTTCCCCCTTGATGAGTGAGTCCTCTCACCTATGAGCACTCGTAGCTGACTCGGGCCCACCTTCCGAGGACCTCCGTAAGACCCTGTGACCGTACGCACATTGCGGTTCGCCGGCTGGTTGTACCAGTTGTACCCCTTAGTCTGGGCCACCCCTTTTGCGTGTGAGCATACCATCCCTTAGCTTCACCGGAAGGACTTGAGTCCATACCCATTAAGGTCCACTTGCCGAGCGGCATCCCCTTAATTATTTATCTAAAGGTCAAGTTTAAACCTTAAGAAATCTGTGTTTTAAACATGACAACTTGAGTGTTCATCCCTCCTCCTCTCAGTCTTCTTGCTGTGATTGAGTCTAGGTTTGCCTGTATCCCCCCCCCCCAATTAGTCTTGGGGAGTGTATGCGTCGTTGTTTAGGAAGATCGACCAGTCCCATCCTTGCTTTGTATCATATCATAATCCCCTTTTCGACCTGGACCAATTCCGGGTCCTTGCCGACGATGCCATTCCTCTCGGATTGCTCGAGGAGGTGGCCCAACCCTCCATGGCCGCACTCCAGGGGCATATCCGGCCTCCCTCTGTCACTGGGATTTCCATCCCATCCTCCCTCTCCCCTGGGGTGATGACCCCCACTCACAATTCAGCCAGCTCCTTCCCCACCTCACTCCGGACCAGGTCCGAGAGTTTATAGCTGCTACCAAGGGAAACAGCCTTTTGTCCCCCCGGGGTCGGAATTCAGTCCGACCAGCGGATTCCTCCACTCATGTCGCTTCAGCACCTCACCTTCCTTCATCAGGGGCAGATCCTACACCCCTCCGCCCTCGGGCCATTCATTTTTCGGATCCAAGCTACCTTCCCCCGAGAGAGGTCCGGCCTCGATCTCCCCCAACTACATACTATACGGCCGAACCAGCTCCCCTTCCTCGTGAGAGGTCTCACTCATTCGAGCAACCTCGCTCCCTTATTTCTGCGCATCAAGTCCAGTCTCCCTCCGACTTCCTTGCGGAGTGGACGAGCATGAAGAAGGAGCTTCATGACCTCCGGAGACAAATCGATCCTCGGAAAGTAGCTGATATTGCCCTCCTATCTTTCCAGTACCTCTGGGTACCACCCCAGTCGGAGCTCCCTGTCTATCGGCGGTACTCTGGGGTAGGGGACCCTTATTTCATTTGAAAGACTTTGTTTATGAGTCAGCACCACACAAGTATGACCGCCACCTCATGGCATACTTGTTCAGAAAATTCCTGGATGGTCCGGCTTTAGAATGGTTTCTACTCATTACCTCCCGAGGAAGCCGAAGATTTCCAATTGTTCAAGAGAGATTTCTGCAGCAATCCAAGATCGGGTGGGACCTGAGTATTCTTTTGTGGATCTGGTAGCTGAGAAAATGAAGCCAGAGGAGGAATTCTCCACTTATGCTGACCGGTGGCGTTCTTTGGCTGCCAAGGTCCGTTGCCCAATGCCTGAGGAGGAGAAGGTGAAATTGTTGATTTCCAATGCCACTCCAACCTACCGAGCTATTTTGGCATGAACGACATTTCTACCATGCACCAGCTATATAGTCGAGCCCATTTCATCCAGACCCAACTTAGGACTCGCCTATACATTCCATGTTTAAAACCCCAAAAGCTCGTTACACAACAAGAACCGCAGGGCCCAGTCACCGAGGGATCCAAACCAATGAACAGGTGGGTGCAGTTAATAATCCTCAAGGCCCGGTAGGTAGGTCTCCCTACACCCAGCAAGTCCACAGCCATGGAACAACAACAACAATAGACAGCCACTCCCCAAGGACAAAACCCTCCACAGGACAGCGCCAGTATTCCAAGTCCCTCACCACCGCAAAATGGCTATGCCCCTAGAAAGCCCAATGGACCCAAAAGAGCCCAATACCCTCCTTTGCCCGAGTCTCTGGCCGATGTCTTTGCAGCCCTCATGTCTCTGATGCCCTGACTTCCTCCTGAGAAGGCGAACTGGACATGGCAACCGATCAAACAAAGTACTGTGTCTATCACCGCCATCAGGCCATAATGTGTCGGATTGTTTTCAATTCCGAGATATGATATATGACCTCCATGAGCAGAATCAAATTGACTGGGCAGAGATGAAAAGGCTAATCCAAACCCTGAGGGACCAACAGGCAAGAGGCAACAACAACAACAGCAGAGGCGACAGCAGCCCAACAGCAACAGCAACAACACACAACACAACAGTACCACCCCTTCCAGCAGCAATACCAGCAACAACAATAGCCGCAACAGCCGCAAATGACCTAGGCATAATCCGCAACCCCATGCCACAACATCAGCCCGCTCTAACCCCCAGCCAGCTCCACCGCCTCCTCCACCTGCACATGTTAACCCTGTCATCCACCATCCTCTGCCAGATGCTCAGTGGGCCTTTGATGATGAACATGAAGTGGCCAGCTTCTGGTAATTTCCCACGTCACACCCACTACCCCCGCGCCTGCATCAACTGTACCTCCTTCCTTCACACAACCACATTGCTACCATCACCTCACCATCCTATCCCCCCCCCATGTCACCTATTATCCCTCCACCCAACAAATCCCTTTCACCCCACACCAGCCCAGCGCCCTTGCTAGCCAACCCTCTATCCTTGACACCGCAACCCTCCACTCCACCATAATCTTGCCCTCCGGAGCGGGCGAATGCTCCATCGATG
This sequence comes from Colocasia esculenta, assembly GCA_014218235.1. NCBI lineage: Eukaryota > Viridiplantae > Streptophyta > Magnoliopsida > Alismatales > Araceae > Colocasia > Colocasia esculenta. The sequence goes on along the minus strand of JACBKR010001718.1, from coordinate 21,513 downwards.
TACCCTAACGCATCCATGTCCATGCCAGGTCAACCGCCCAACAGACCAGCAATCAGCAACAGCAAGATATGGGAAATCGATCCGGTCCCAGGGACCCAATATGATATCCTGAAGCATTTGGATCAAACCCCCGCCAAGATTTCCATACTAGAATTAATCAAAAGATCGCAAACTCACAAGACGCCCTAAGGGCCTTTTTGTAAAGGGTCATGGTCAGTGAAGACATGAACCCAGATAATCTGCCTTCAGTGCTCTCGATCGTAAATAGGACCCCCACTATTACCTTTTCTGATGGTGAGTTGGCTGCCCCAGAAGCCAGAAAAATGCCCTTATGTGTGACACTCACCATAAAAAAGTGGCCATTGATGCAGCTCTAGTGGATACGGGAGCTTCCATATAATTGTGCCCTTTAAGCACCTTTAGAACATACAACATATCAGAGCGTCAACTGCAGCCTACCCCCACCACCATCGCTGCTTATGACAATTCACGACGTGCTTGCCACCGAATCATCACTTACAAGCGGAATTGGGACACTAGTCATGTCCGTGGAGTTTCTATGTGTTGAACATTGATCATACTTATAAGGTCATTTTAGGGCGCCCATGGATTGAATCACTAGGGGCAGTACCATCTACAACACATCAGTGCCTGAAATTCCCCTTTCAAGGGCGAATAGTCAAAGTAAGAGCGTGGCAACAACACATAGGTAAAGCAGTTGAGAGGGTGCTGCCATCAGTATGGCCATCCAATAAGCCCGTTATCTCTGTGCTCGATGTCACTATACTTGGCCTATACATTCTCTTCAAATCGCCCAATTGGATCTCCCCCTGTAGTGGCAGTCAGGCGAGATGTGAGCACAAATGCAAAAGGGGGGAACATCATGTTTAGACTGGTTTATCAGTCAGAAAAGCCTGGGTGCCCATCTCCAAGGGCGAACCAAGACTGTGGCTAGTACTAAGAATTCACAAACATGGCCTGGGATACTCAGAATGGGCTACTTCTCTTTTCCTTCACAATCGGACCATGGCCCGCTCACCTGGTCCTTGTATGAGCACTTTGTCAGAGGCCCCATCCAGCCCGGATATAACACCACTACAGAGGCGCCGAAATCAGCTACCAGGCCCTAGAAGCTCAACGGCCTATAAGAAGAAGAAGCTGAGGAAGGTACAGAGGACCCAGATCAGGATGATGTGTCTCATCAATCAGTCTGCTGTTCGAAAACCGGAAGCTAGGACAGAAGAGCCAGAATCAGATGACCTTGTTTCTGCAGTCAATCATCTGTTTAGCGAAGAAGATGTGCAGCAAGTAGCAGTTTTGTCAGCATCAGCAACCACCACCAAGCGACAGTTGCTTGGATTTGGTGAGGAGAGTCAGCAATCAATTCACCATTTCAGCAAGGGAGCTCTGGCCAGGGTTTTCCCGGCCTCCCATTCATCTTATTTCATCCATGTTCGTTTATATTTTTGGTGTTATCCCCGTGTCTCCCCCTTTTATTATTCAACTCTCTCCCAACGCCGTGGAAGCGTTGACTCGCTCTTCACCCCTTTTCACCATATTCTTTGATGGCTCAGTTCTGTCTTTCTCCCGAGCCTCTTAATGTAATGTAGTTCATTCATCAATAAAAAAAAAGAAAAAAAATAGAAAATCTAAAAATCCAAAAAAAAATAGAAAATCCAAAAAATGTGTGTTCCTCCACTCATCTCTCTCCTCTTCCTTCGGACAGCGATCCCCGTCTTCCTCCTCCCCTTTCTTCGAACGGAGATCCCCGTTCTCCCCTCATTGTCCATCAAGACGGCGATCCCCGTCTTTCCACTCTTTTCTCCCTACTTTCTGCCTCAGCTGTTGGTTTCCCCTACCCCATTGACGGCGGTTCCCATCACCCTTCTCTCTTGCTTCGACGGCGATCCCCGTCACCCTGCACTCCTGCTCACCTGCTTCGACGGCGATCCCCGTCACTCTGCGCTCCTCCTCTCCTCTCAGGCGGCGATCCCCGCCTTTTCTCCTATTTCTGTGTAAACTGTGCTTTCGTGCTGACCACCACATGGTCACATTGGACTTCTGGGCGAGGGGCCTTATGTTCCCCTGCGCCCCATTCCTGCGGCCCCGCACCCTGATCTCGGGTGCCCACCTCTCCTCCAGTCCCATCGGAGGACCCTCGCGGCTTGCCGCACCTTTTCCTGCTTATTCCAATAACCCTGACACTCCTCCAGAATCTCCTGTAAATATTGGGCTTAGTTTAGAATTGGGGTAGAATCTAGCAAGTCCTCGTCCCATCTAGGAAGAGGAAAGGTAATGGCATACCCCGAGATACCTGCTTGACTTAGTTCAAAGGTGTGGCGCTCTTCTAGCTGTCGAAGAGTTCGTCCAGGAGGCAGTGGTTTTGACTTGAAGGATCTTCATATAGAGGAAGGGCTAGACGATGGTTTTGGAATTTATGAAATCGTAGCCGAAGGAGACCCATTAGATGAGAAAGATTTTAAGATAGAGGAGCTGCTGAGCGTATGCTAGTGGTATGAGGAGATTCGATGACCTACCTCAGCAGTCGATGGGCCCACTAAAGAGGTAAATGTGGGGACTGAAGAGGACCCCAGGCTTTTAACCATAGCTTCCATCCTCCCTCCCGAAGAAGAAGAAGCACTCATAGAATGTTGAGGGAGTTTAAGGATTCCTTTGCCGGTCCTATGATGACATGCCCGGCATTGACCCTGATTTGGTGAACACGGCTGATCTTGAAGCCAGGGCATTGCCGTCAACAAAGTTAAGGAGGTTTCTCCCCCCACCGCTTTGAAAATGAAGGAGAAATTGATAAACTACACAAGCTAAGTTCATCCGTGTAGTCCTTTATCCATTATGGTGGCGAACATCGTCCCGGTCATGAAAAGGACGGAAGAGTACTAATCTGCATAGACTTCCGGACTTAAATAAGGCATGTCTTAAAGACGATTTCCCCCTACCTCACTTGGACGTTCTGATCGATATACTGTAGGATTCGAAACTCTGTCTTTTATGGATGGGTATTCAGGCTACAATCAAATTCGTCTAGCCTCGGAGGCTCAAGAGAAACCTCCTTCACCACCCCATGGGGAACAACTGCTATGTGTCATGCCGTTTGGATTAAGAATGTCGGCGCCACTTATCAAAGAGCAATGTTCGCTATTTTTTCATTCCACGACATGATTCATATTGATGTTGAAGTCTACGTGGATGATATTGTGGTGAGCTCGAACCAGAAGAGAACACCCTCCGTGCTTGTATTGTATTTCACCCGCGCGCAAGAGTATCAGTTAAGATGAATCCAAAGAATGCGTGTTCGGGGGTTTCTTCGGCAAGCTTTTAGTTTTATGTTGCAAACGGGGGATTCAAATAGACTCGCACAGGCCAAGGCGATAAATGAAATGCCTCCTCCCAAGAACATATCTGAGCTTCGAGTTTGATTTGTCGGCTCCAGTTCTAGGGAGATTCATATCTCAGCACTCTCAAAGATGTCGTCCCTTCTATGAACTGTTGAAGGAGGATCATCTTTAAATGGAATTGTGACGGAACGCCTCAGCCAAGCCCGTTAAACCAATAACGTACTTGATCCGGGTCCGCCTCCCGCGAACGGCCGAAGCCTCGCAAGGGATACCAAACCATAGTCCGTGTAACATAAAGGAACACACCACATTTATATATATTCACAAGTTTACATAGCCAAATTTCCACAAAAACTATAAAAAGGTACAAGAGCCTGGGCATACCCCGAGGTACAACTGAAGAAAGTAAACAACTATCTAAATTACACTGCTGGAGCTACTCTGCTGGAGGTGCTGGCCCTGCACCGCTACGATGCGGCCCGGAACTGGATGTCGGACGAGAGACGTCCTCCTCGCTCTCACCTGTGGGGGTAGGGGTGAGCTCTCTAGTCACTGGCTCAGTAGGGAACTCCCCCAAAACCGAGCAAACCAAACACCACAGGTACGAAGCAATAAACAATACCAACAATTTATAGAACAGCTAAGCAGTAAGTAAAGCTGTAAAAGTACTCACCGTCTGCCGACTACGAGAAACAACAGTAATAATTAAACGGCAAACCAGTACAGGTGTACAAGCTAAAGTAGAGACAGCCAACACGAGCCACGTGAACTGGTTCGCGGACACCAGAACTAACTCGGACAACTAACACAGGTCTACCTCTCAGTCTCGCAGCCACGGACGAAAGGTCCAGCTGGCGCTCCACGTAAAAAGGTCAAGCAACTGTGGAGACCAACTAAAACTCACCACCTGCAGACCACATGGTCACAGGCCCATGCCTGGCACCTCAGGAGACCCTGGCCCGGGCTCTCTAGAGTGAGGCACTAGAAAAGGACTAGCTGGGGACCAGTGTCGAACTGGTGTCCGTACCCCCAAACTACGAGCGCGTACAAGTGACTAAAACAAACTCAAGTGTCACTGTCCCACTGTCGTCTTTCCCTCAGCGGACGTACAACTCAACACAGGAGTGAGGGTGTCCAGGTCAGACGATACAGACCTCGACGGTACAACACAAGTACCGGGACAAAGCTCCGAGCTAACAGCCGGGCTCACAAGAACCTGGGGCACCCAACTGGAGAGGTAACCACGGTAGGCATCGTACTACTCACCACGTACACAGAACCACGTGCACGTCACACCACAACCACGTGAACCCTCACGTAAAGCACAAGTAACCACGGTCCACTACACGTGAACCCAACTGACTCGCGTAAACAATACGCAGTCACCGAAGTAAGAAACTAGCTGCATACCTTGTATGCTTAACACGAGAACCAAGTGCACTCAGTGCACCTCATGCGTCAACACACATGCATTATCAATAAATATCATAATTCAGTTATTTCTGTTCATAAACAGTCGCGGCAACATCGACTGCCGCCTATACCAAGTCAACGGCAAGGGACCTAGCCGTTAACATCTTGGCTGAGGAGCTTGGCGACAAGCGATCTTGACGCCAAGTTCTCCGGCCATAAACCCTGCAGAAACCCTAATCTGGCTCTGCGGGCTTTTAACTGTTCTAACTACTGAAAAACATGCAAATGCAATTCCTTTAGCATGCTAATACCCAATATAACCCATTATAACATGGTTCGTGCATTAAACTACTCAAACCACCCATTATCCCGAATGGTGCAACTCTATCCAAACATGCATTATCATGCTAGTTCAAGTAGTTATGATGTGTTTTAATGTTTCTACGGAGCTAAACGGGTTCATCCCCTACCTCAGAACGCATTAGAATCTCCTGCAATCCCCCGGTTCACGCCGAGCCCTCCGCGAGCTCCCACGCGAATTGCACCACGCCGCGACGTTTCTTCGCGCAATTCAGCGACGCCACGCGTTCTACGATCGTCCAGCTACTCCTTGGTACCTGTTGGAAGCTTCAGAGACTCAGGGGCAGCAAGCTGGGGCAAGAGGGAATGAGAGAGAGCTGAGAGAACTGCCCTCGGGTGAGCCTATAACCTGCACCATTCTCAGGTGGCGTCGACCCCATGCCGCCACAGCAACCGCCACCCTCTGCGTCCACATCTACTGCCGCCAAGTTCATGCAGTAAACGTCCACTAAGCTGGACGCCAACAGTTAACGACCACCCCTGGCCGCCAACTCAACTGAACAGCAGCAGGTCCTGTTTCATTTCAGGACCAACCATCTCTTCACTGCTCAAACCACACATCCACACCAAGCATTCACACAACCGACTCACACGGCCTCACAACGGCCGCCACAACCACAATACACACGATCCGCATGATCGAAAGGCACGCGACGTTACATTACTATATCTAAAAAGAAAATTTCGACCTCGAAATTCATAACACAATTCAGAGTTAAACAACTCATACATACACACCTTTACAAGTACTATCATCTAAAAAGAAAATACACAAGCTTATTCAAACAGATAGGGATACCTTTAGCCATTTCCGCAGCCAACTCCCAGGTATCCTCACCACATAATCTATTTTTCCATCTCACTTTAACTAGCTCAATTTCTTTATTTCTCAGCTTCTTTATCTTTCGATCTGTGATCTGCACGGATACTCTGGCATAGTCATGTCCGTCCTCAGGTCACCACCTTGGTATCTGATTATTTGAGCTGGATCTTCAATACACTTCTCAACATGGAGACATGGAAAATATCATGCAATCTGCAAAATCAGCTGGCAAATCCAGCCTATAAGCTGCTTCCCCAATTCTTTCAATCACCTGGAAAGGTCCCACATACCTTGGACTCAACTTCCCAGACTTCCAAATCTCATAATACCTTTACTCGGGGAAACTCTCAGAAAAACAAAATCTCCCACCTCAAACTGAAGTGGTCCCTCCGCACATCTGCATAACTTTTCTGCCTACTTTGAGCTGCCTGCAATTTTTCTTTAATAAGCTTCACCACTTCCGTGGTTTGCTGAATCAATTCAGGACCCACTAACTGCCTTTCTCCCACTTCATGCCAGTTCAATGGGGTTCTACATGGCCTTCCATATAAAGCTTCATACGGTGCCATCCCAAGACTGGTATGATAACTATTTTGTAGGCAAACTCAACCATTCCCAAATGATGCCCCAACTACCTCCCCAAACTAAACAAAAGCCCGCAACATATCTTCAATTGTCTGGATAGTCCTTTCAGTCTGTCCATCTGTCTGGGGATGATAAGCGGAGCTATACCTCAACTCAGAACCAATCACTTTCTGCAAACTTCTCCAAAAACCAGAAGTAAATCTTGGATCTCTATCTGATACAATAGTCTTTGGAATACCATGCAGTGGAACAATTCTTTCAACATAAATATTTGCCAACCTGTCCACTGTCCAAGACATACTTACTGCCACTAATCTGCATACCTTAGTCAATCTGTCAACAAACACCCATATTCCATTATGCCCGGAACTCGACCTTGGTAAACCTGCCACAAAGTCCATTGCGATATCATCCCACTTCCACTGTGGAATAGGCAACGGTTGCAATAGACCTCCAGGCTTCTGATGCTCTGCTTTAATTTGTTGACAGATAGCACATCTTGCCACAAATTCTGCTATTTCTTTCTTCATATGAGGCCACCAAAAATGCTTCCTCAAATCATGGTACATTTTAGTACTACCCGGATGAATAGTGTACCTAGATTTATGAGCCTCTTCCAGAACTCGTTGCTTCACCTCTCTCTCTGCAGGAACAAACAACCTGCCCCTAAGCCTGACCACACAATTATCATCAATAGAAACTCCTTCCATTTTTACAATTTCAGGTAAACCTGCATCTGCTCTCTGCCCTCAATGATCTGCCAATATAAAGACGGCTCTACAGCACTAGCAGCTAAAATTGCCCGTCGCTGACTGCTGGGCACATACAAGGAATTCTCTGCTACTTCTTCATAAACTTCCATTCTTTAATCATCATCAAATTCATATATGCCTTTCTGCTCAAGGCATCTGCTACAACATTGGCCTTACCCGGATGGTAAGCCAAACTGAAATCATAATCCTTCAAATATTCAACCCATCTGCGCTGGCGAAGATTCAAATCTTTCTGCGAGAAGATATACTTCAAGCTTTTATGATCTGTAAAAATCTCAAATCTCTCGCCATACAGATAATGCCTCCACATTTTTTAAGCAAATACAACTGCTGTCAATTCTAAATCATGAGTGGGGTAATTCTCTCTGCTGGCTTCAATTGCCTGGATGCATAGCTATCACTTTACCATGCTGCATAAGCACTGCGCCAAGACCTCTCCTTGAAGCATCAGTATACAACACAAAAAACCACCACTCCCTGCCGGTAATGTCAATATAGGTGCTGATGTAAGTCTTTTCTTCAATTCCATGAAACTTCTCTGACATTCACCGGACCACACAAAAGGCACTCCTTTCCTGGTCAATTTAGTCATAGGTGCTGCAATCTTAGAAAAATCCTGAATAAAGTGCCTATAATAACCTGCCAACCCCAGAAAACTTCTAATCTCTTATTGTCTTAGGCACTCCCCCACCTTGACACAGCTTCCACTTTACTCGGGTCCACTGCTACTCCCATAGCTGAGATAACATGACCCAAAAACTGAATTTCTTTAACCAGAATTCACACTTACTAAATTTAGCAAACAACTGGTTATCCCTTACACAACTGCAAGGTAAACCTCAAATGAGCTGCTGCTCCCTTCAGATGCTGAATAAATTAGAATATCATCAATAAAGACCACAATGAATTGATCTAAATATGGATGAAAAATTCTATTCATCAGATCCATAAAACCTACAGGAGCATTAGTCAACCAAAAGGCATTACCACAAACTCATAGTGACCATTCTGGTTCTGAACGTTGTCTTATCTATATCTTCCTCTTTAATTCTCAACTGATGGTACCCGGACCTCAAATCAATCTTAGAAAATTACCTTTGCTGATTGCAACTGATCAATAAATCATCTATCCTCGGAAACGGGTACTTATTCTTAATGGTCACATCATTCAATTTTCTATAATCAATGCACATCCGAAACTTCCATCTTTCTTTTTTCACAAATAACCGGCGCTCCCACGGGGAATGACTCGATCTAATAAAACCTTTCTGCAACAACTCTTCTAATTGCTTCTTTAATTCTTTAAGTTCTGCTGGTGCCATCCGATATGGGGCTTTGGAAATCGGCATGGTACCTGGCAGCAACTCAATAGAAAAGTCCACCTCTCTATGTGGAGCTAAACTAGGCAAATCTTTCGGAAAAACATCAGCAAATTCCCTAACCACGGGAACTGCTTCTTTGGCTGACTGGCCTCTCCCAAACTACCGAGGCTAAATAAGCCACACCCCATCATTAATCAACTTTCTAGCTTTAATTGCAGAAATTAGAAACTTGGAGGTATAAAAAGGCATACCTTGATATTCAAACACTACACCATTAGGATGACAAAATCTGATCCTTTTCTTTCTGCAATCTAACATTGCTCCATACATCTCAAGCCAATCCATACCCAGAATGATATCATAATCTGACAACTGCAGGGCATACAACCGACCCGGCATCTGGTTCCCTTCAATCAACAGGAGCTTCATCTATATAGCTCGAAGTGAGTAAGAACTCACCTGAAGGAACCTCCACCACTAACTCACGACTTCTCTTCTAAAGGATGAGCTATGCAATCCAGAATTCTTCGGAAATAAAAGAATGAGAGGCACCTGAATCAAATAAGACTCTTGCTGAATATTCATAAAGAGGTAAAGTACCTTCTATCATATTTGACGCCTCTGCCTGGGCTCGGGTGATAGCCATAACCGGCCTCTCCCTCGCTGCTGCGGTGCTCCTCTGCCACGACCTGCCTGTGGCTGCTGAAACTGCTGAGGCTGCTGCTGCGGCACACCATGCCATACCCATACTCTCTTGCATAGGGACAATTGCGGATCAAATGTCCTGGCTGATTACAATTATAACATCTATACCCTGGAGGAACAATAGGGCCTGGCAGTACTCTGCTGCGACTCCTCCACCTCAGGCCTACCTCGGCCCTGCTGCAAACTGCTGACGACCTCCCCATCCTCTTCCTTTGCCTTTTAATGCTTGCTTTAATTTCTGGCCCCATTTCCGAAAACCAGATGAAGAAGGTCCTGCTGGTGCCTTGCCCTTGCTTGCATACTGTATCTGTTGCGGTAGCCGAGGAAACTACCTGAACCTGACTCACCCACCCTGGCGAGTACGGATAGACCTCTCCAAGGTAGCTGCCTCTCTGCGCTGCTTTCCACTGACTTGCACATGAGAGGTACTATCGCATCCTGCAATTCCACTCTCAAACCTCTGATAAAATACTCAACCATCATGTTATATCTGAAACCACATATGGCGCATAACGGCTAAGTGCCATAAATCTCATCTGGTATTAAGACTGAAGAGTTACCTTGCTGGAGAGTTCGGAATTGCTCTCTTTTTACTGCTGCACTTGGATCGGAAAGAATGTATCATTGAACACATCAAGAAACTCTGGCCAAGTGATAGCTTCTTCCGTCCTACCTGCAAAAGTGGTTTGCATCTTCAATCGCCACCATTCCAAGGCAAAACCTCTCAAGGATAAGCAGCTAATACCACTCTATCGCTGCGGACACCTATAGTCGCAAAAAACTCTTTCATTTCATGAACCCAATGCTCAGCTGTATCTGGATTCGGCCCTCCTGAATAAGTAGGGTGGCTGCAATCTCAAAAATTTTCCACTGCATCACTGGTTCTTCTGCTAACAATACTGGTGGTGGTGGTGGCACAGGTGCTACAAAAGGCACTTCACTCTCGGGTGAACTGGAGCAACAGGTACAGCCTCTCCTTCCCCAGGTGGCACTGCAACGGTGGTACTGGCGCCTGCTGATCCATTCTTGCTCCGAATATCCGTGAGGCTCTCCCAAATTCTTTCTATCATTCGCTGGGTGCTTTCCTCCGGATCATCTCCTCCACCACCCCAATCTCTCCTATCAGCCATTTCAGAAATTTCTACATACACAAAACACCAGACAAAAATCAAAACCACCAATATCAATACCAGGGTCCCTACCAGCAGTGTATAATGACCGAAATAAGGCTATGTATCCTTTTAATTCCCTTATATTAACACGGACCTTGCTCTGATACCAACTGTGACGGAACGCCTCGGCCAGCCCGTTAAAACCAATAACGTACTTGATCCGAGTCCGCCTCCGCGAACGGGCCGAAGCCTCGCAAGGGATACCAAACCACAGTCCGTGTAAACATAAAGGAACACACCACATTTTATATATAATTCACAAGTTTACATAGCCAAATTTCCACAAAAAAACTATAAAAAGGTACAAGAGCATGGGGCATACCCGAGGTACAACTGAAGAAAGTAAACAACTATCTACTACACTGCTGAGCTACTCTGCTGGAGGTGTGCTGACCCTGCACCGCTACGATGCGGCCCAAAACTGGACGTCGGGACGGAGACGTCCTCCTCGCTCTCACCTGTGGGGGTAGGGGTGAGCCTCTCTAGCCAGTCACTGGCTCAGTAGGGAACTCCCCCAAAACCGAGCAAACCAAACACACAGGTACGAAAGCAATAAACAAACCAACCAACAATTTATAGAACAGCTAAGCAGGTAAAAGAAGTGTAAGTAAAGCTAAAAGTACTCACGTCTGCCGACTACGAGAAACAACAGCAATAATTAACGGCAAACCAGTACAGGTGTACAAGCTAAAGTAGAGACAGCCAACACGAGCAACATGAATGGTTTGCGACACCAGAACTGACTCGAACAACTAACACAGGTCTACCTCTCAGTCTCGCAGCCACGACGAAAGGTCCTGCCGCTCCACGTAAAAAGTCAAGCAACTGTGGAGACCAACTAAACACACCACCTGCAGCCCACACGGTCACAGGCCCATGCCTGGCACCTCGGAGACCCTGGCCCGGGCTCTCTAGAGTGAGGCACTGAAAAGGACTAGCTGGCCAGTGTCGACTACTGGTGTCCGAACCCCCAACTACGAGCGCGCTACAAGTGACTAAAAATGTCACTGTCCCACTGTCGTCTTTCCCTCAGCCGAACCGTACAACTCAACACAGAGTAAGGTGTCCAGGTCAGACGACACAGACCTCGACGGTACCACACAAGTACCGGGACAAAAGCCCCGAGCTAACAGCCTGGCTCACAAAGAACCTGGGGCACCAACTGGAGAGGTAACCACGGTAGGCGTCGTACTACTCGCCACGTACACAGAACCACGTGCACTCACTACAAACCACGTGAAACCTCACTAAAGCACAAGTAACCACGGTCCACTACACGTGAACCCAACTGACTCGCGAAACAATACGCAGTCACCGAAGTAAAAACTAGCTGCATACCTTGTATGCTACACGAGAAACCAAGTGCACTCAGTGCACCTCATGCGTCCACACATGCATTATCAATAAATATCATAATTCGTTATTTCTGTTCATAACCAGTCGGCGGCAACATCGCTGCCGCCTATACCATGTCACGGCAAGGGACCTAGCCGTTAACATCTTGGCTGAGGAGCTTGGGACAAGCGATCTTGACGCCAAGTTCTCCGGCCATAAACCCTGCAGAAACCCTAATCCGGCTCTGCGGGCTTTCTAACTGTTCTAACTACTGAAACATGCAAATGCAATTCCTTTAGCATGCTAAACCCAATATAACCCATATAACATGCTTCGTGCATTAAACTACTCAACCACCCATTATCCTGATGGTGCAACTCTATCCAAACATGCATTATCATGCTAGTTCAAGTGGTTATGATGTGTTTTAATGTTTCTACGGAGCTAAACTGTTCATCCCCTACCTCGATACGCGTTAGAATCTCCTGCAATCCCCCGTTCACGCCGAGCCCTCCGCGAGCTCCCACGCGAATTGCACCACCCGCGACGTTTCTTCGCGCAATTCAGCGACGCCACGCGTTCTAAACTATCGTCCAGCTACTCCTTGGTACCTGTTGAAAGCTTCAGAGACTCGGGGGCAGCAAGCTGGGGCAAGAGGGAATGAGAGAGAGCTGAGAGAACTGCCCTCGGTGAGCCTATAACCTGCACCATTCTCAGGTTGGCGTCAACCCCTATGCCGCCACAGCAACCGCCACCCTCTACGTCCACATCTACTGCCGCCAAGTTCATGCAGTAAACGTCCACTAAGCTGGACGCCAATAGTTAACCCACCCCCTGGCCGCCAACTTCAAATGAACAGCAGCAGGTCCTGTTTCATTTCAGGACCAACCCTGCTCTTCACCTGCTCAAACCACACATCCACACGCATTCCACACAACCGACTCACCTGGCCTCACAACGGCCGGCCACAACCACATACACACGATCCGCATGGATCCGAAAGGCACGCGACGTTACAGAATGCTAAGTACCAAAGGCCTTTGATGAGCTCAAGAGTTACCTTATGAATCCTCCGTGCTTCAGGCGCCCGTCCTGGGAAACCCTTGATCCTGTATCTGTCGACTATTGAGGACTCCCTAGGAGCTGTCCTTGCCCAGCACGATGAATTCAGTAAGAAAGGGTAGTCTATTACCTATCTAGGCTTTTCAATCCCTTCGAGCTCAACCACCACAATGGAGAAAACATGCGCAGCGCTAGTTTGGGTAGTGCAAAAATTGAAGCACTACTTCCTAGCTCACAAGGTGAGTTTGATTCTAGAATGGATCCTATTAGGTATCTCCTTGAGAAGCCAGTCCTTGCCGACGAAAGATTGGCACGCTGGCAAAGCTTCCTCTCCCAATTTGATATTTCCTTCATAGTTCAGAAAGCCATAAAAGGGTATGCCATTGCTGAGCATCTTGCTCACCTTCCTCTTCCCCATAGTGACACGGTTCAAGAGGAATTTCCGTGAAAACTGTCACTCATTTCTCGCAATCCCTTCTAGTCGCTCCATTTCGATGGGGCTCTCAATTCCTAGGGACAGGCATAGGTGTTGTCTTGCTCAACCCCAGAAGGATCACCATTCCTCTAGCCTATCAGCTTCAATTCCATGCCACCAACAACATCTCCGAGTATGAGGCTCTCCTTGCCGGTCTAAAGCTCGCCTATCTCTTAGGCGCGCGTCATCTCAAGATTATAGAGACTCTCAGCTCGTCCTTCGGAAAGTCCTTTCTACCTATCGCACTCGTGACCCTAAACTCAAGCCCTATCAAGATATGGTCACTCTCCTAGCCAGCATTCCGTCAACTCATCTACATTCATACTCCTCGCTCTCAAAATATCCTGGCCGATGCCCTCGCATCCCTTGCCTCCTCTCTCTCCTTCCCTCTCAGCCACAGCGCTGAGACAATCACCGTTCAAAGGTTAGAGGCTCCCTCCACTCAGGACCCTTGGTTCATTAACCTTAGGAGCTCTCTAGTTTTGAAGGCAGAGAGAAAAGAAGCAAAGGAGTTATTGCTCATGGAGCTAGGAGAAATGGTAGAAGAAGAAAGGCCGTGTTACCATAAAGTTGAGCTATATTGCCGAGACGGCACCTTCCCAGAAGAGGCTGAAACGGAGGACAGAGAGCTATCGTAGCAGCATTTGAGGTATACCTTATTGGTGAAGTTCTCTACAGACGCGCTCTGAATGGAATGCTCCTCCGATGTGTGACGATGAAAAGCTTGGAAGATTGTGGAGGATCCCACTCCAGCGAGGTGTGGAGGGCATGTGAATGGCCAGATGTTGGCTAAAAAGATTCTTAGGCAGGGCTATTATTGGCCAACCCTAGAAGAGGATTGCGCCACCCCGTTCGTAGGTGTGTCAAAAGCCAGTCATGCCGATAAATTCATGCTCCCTCCTCCTCTCTACATCCACTATCTTCTCCTTGGCCTTTCTCCATGTGGGCCTTTGATATCATCGGGCCTCTTGTGATCCTAATGCTCAAGTAAAACAAAATATTTCATCCTCACTGCTACCGAGTATTTCACCAAATGGGGCGAAGCTGAAGCATTTGCAGAGATCAAAGGTTCAACTGTGTGCAGATTCATCATGAGGAATATTATCGCGCGGTTCGGAGTGCCAAGCAGCCTCGTCACCGACAATGGGCCTCAATTCATATTACAAGATCTTCAAGACCTCTGTAAGAAGTTTAATATTTCTTTGCATCATTCGTCTCCTTATATCCGCAAGGCAACGGCCAGCCGAAGCCATAAACAAAACACTTTTGAAAATCTTAAGAAAACTTGTGAGTCTAATAAATTTGCTGATTGGCCAGAGAAATTAGTTGAAGCTCTGTGGGCCTACCGTACCTCTGTCCGCACGCCCACTGGGCAAACTCCTTTCTCGCTTACTTATGGATGGAGGCGGTATGTCCACATGAGATCCTCATTCCTTCACTAAGAGTTCAGTTAGATAAGGAACTTAATCCTGATGAACATCGGGAGGCGCTACTTTCACAGCTGGAACTCTTAGACGAACGGCGTTTAGTTGCCGCCGATCATGTTATTTCGTATCAGAATAGACTCTCAGGGTTCTTCCAAAAGAAAGTGATTGAGCGAAAATTTCAACAAGGAGACATGGTCTTGAAGTGAATTTTCATAAAACCTGGAGGTCCAAGGTCCAAATTGTCAGCAAACTGGGATCGTACGTCGTCAAAGAAGTGTACCCCGGGAACGCGTATAGGCTAGTCAACGCCGATGGTGAGGAGCTCTCTCACCCATGGAATGGGTTGTATCTTAAAAGATTCTATCCCTAACAAATTTTGATAATAACACCGCTCCGCAAAACAATGTTCTTGGCCACGTGTCTCATTTTTCTTCTCATTCTGGTAAATAAACCTTTATGTTCGGCCACACACACACACACGGCGACCAAAGGTCATTCCCCTTGCTTATGTCGTTCTCGCTTAGCCTTGGTGTAGGGAGTCAGAGGCCAATTCTCTTCTCACTCGGACAAGGTCTAGGGACAAGGGAGAGCTAGCTTGTAGATCGGCAAGACGGTGTAGACCATGTGACGAAGTCTCAAATAGGGGCGGTCAGCTCAAAAGGAAAAGAGAAGAAAAGAAATGATGAAATAGCAAAAGAGAATGATAAGAAATAGGGGCATGTCAAAGAGGGCAGTACAGTTTCCCCGCGGAACGCCCTTGAGCCGTCGCACGCATGCCCCCCAATCCAAAAGGAGCAATGACCTTAAAAGTCCCTGACAACAGACGAATCCACATGTGACATACACATTGCAAATCTTACAAGCCAGTAACCCGACCCCGAAACCAAGTCTTGTCTCATTATTATCTTCCTATTCTTCCTAGAAGGCCAAAGGACTTGATGACCAGTCTATCCCCATGTAATTTAATTAATTACATATATATATATATATATTAATGATTAACAAAACTAAACAAAGTTTATCAATGATATCTAATGAATATTTCATAAGTCTTAGTACAGGAAAATACCAAGGTCAAACAAGCCAATAAAGGTATGCATTACTTCTCTGAAGCCTTAATCTTTTCAACATGATATTTCTCTAAGTCCATATCGACTTCTATTGAAGGCCATAACGATTTCTTTATAAGCATATCGATTTCAATAGAATTATCATAACGATTTCCTTATAAGGCTGAAAGTCATGTTGTTTCAAACAAGTCGATGTCACAATGACTCTATAAAGTTACCGTATCGATTTCTTTAGAGCTCGTAATGACTTGCCTGTCGCAACGACCTATAAGCTGTCGCAACGACTTCTTTAGAGCCCGTAACGACTTGCTCGTCACAACGACTCTATAAGTTACCGTAACGATTTCTTTAGAAACTCGTAACGACTTGCGTGTCATAACGACTCTATAAGTTATCACACGATTTATTTTTAGAAAGCGCAACGACTTGCTTGCTGAACGATTCATAAGTTATCGCAACGATTTCTTTAGAAAGCGCAACGACTTGCTTACTGTAACGATTTCACAAGTTATCGCAACGAATGTCTTTAGAACTCGCAACGACTTGCTTATTGTAACAACTTCATAAGTTACCATACGATTTCTTTAGAGTTCAAACGACTTGATAAGTATTCATAACGATTCTTTAGAATTCACAACGACTTGCTTTGTATAATGATGTGTTAAGTATTTCACATTGATTTCTTCAGAAACACAACATTTGCTTTGTGCAACGATTCATTAAGTGTTCATGATATATCTTCTATCACATAACATTTGCTATGACTCATAACGATTTCATAAGTCATATAGTCATCAATTTCATATCTTGATATCTTATTCATCTTAAAAGCGTTGACTAGTCAAAGTCTACGTAGAACTCTCTCTGACGCTTTTGCATTTATGAGATCTGAACATATCTCTGCATGCATGCAGACCATATCATCCTTTATCATGCCTACTCTGATAACGTCTTTTAGACTTAAGCTATTTAGCATTACTATTTTCATATCGATTGCTACTGACGTTGACTAACATCAGAGACAGCTTAGTTGTCTGCTATTTGAGATTTACATTTGTGCAGACCTCTGAACTAGCTTCATGTACAACGTTAAACAAATAGAAGCCAACGATATTCTGAAGATCTCATCTTTTGCGTGCTCAAGTGATCAAAAGACTGTTGACTGAAAGCTTCCAAGACTCCAGATGTCATTCAGTCTAACGACTACTTAAAAGAGAGACAACGGACACTTCAACGTCTACATTTCAAATTGAAGATATAAATTCAAGTCAGAAGAACAGAAGAATGAGATTGATCGTGCATTCAAGCATTCAAATTCTTCTGAAGAAGTCCAGAGCCAAGAACCTTCATTCCACTTAGCTTTTGCTCTTTTGTTCTCCACTAGTTTGTGAAAATCTTGAGAGAGCCTATATAGTTCTGAGAGTGTGCCTTATTTAATTCTCTTTGCTCTCAGTTCTAGTTGCTTCAGATCCTTGCTTATCAAAGCTGATCTAGGGGCTTGAATTTCTTCTCTCTCTTTGTGTGTTTCCTTCAGTTTGAAGGAAGACCTGGTGGTATCCAGGGTTTTGTTCCCTTCGGTTGTGAAGGAAGACCTGTGGTATCCAGTGTTGTTCCCTTCGGTTGTGAAGGAAGACCTGGTGGTATCCAGGGTGTTGTTCCCTTCGGTTGTGAAGGAAAGCTGGTGTGGTATCTAGGGTGTTGTTCCCTTGGTTGTGAAGGAAGACCTGGTGTGGTATCCAGGGTGTTGTTCCCTTCGGGTGTGAAGGAAGACCAACTGAGCTGGGTGTTGTAGTAGCGTCCTTAGGGGGACTGTACCCTAGTTAGTGAAATCCTGTTGTTGCTCAGGGACTGGACGTAGAACTCCTAAGGAAAGGAGGTCTGAACCAGGATAAACCTTGTGTTTGTGTGATTGTCTTCTTTGTGTGTTTGTTATTTAAACTAACTCTCACTAACCTACTTCGAAGAACGTTTGTGTGAATGTTTTTAGTTACAGGTATCTTCTAGATTAATTTTTAAAGACTCATTCACCCCCCCCCTCTGGTCTCGTCAACTGGGCAACAAGTGGTATCAGAGCGAGTCTCTTCGACAAAGAAAGGATCCAACGATCTGAAGAGTAAAGATCCATGGCAGCCCAAGTAACTTTGAAGGTCAGTCTGTCAACCGACCCCCTCTCTCTTCGATGGTGAATTATCCTTACTGGAAGACCAGAATGGAATACTTTCTACAAGGGCAACGACTATCAAATTTGGTCCATAGTAGAAGAAGGTGATCTGTTAGTCACAAATGAGAAAGCACAATGAACAGATGATGACAAGAAGAAGATTTCCCTGAATTGCAAAGCAAAGAGCATCCTATGTTGTGCTCTAAGTAAGAAGGAATTCAACAGAGTTTCGGCCTGTAAATCCCAATGGAAATGTGAAAAGCTCAGGATTACTTATGAAGGCACAGACAGGTAAAGGAAACAAGAATCGACATTCTTGTCACTCAATATGAAAGATTTCAGATGCAGTCAAGTGAGTCCATAACTCAAATGTTCAGCTGGTTCACTGACATCACAATGGACTAGCTAGTCTGGGGAAAACCTATGAGATGGAGACATGGTGAGGAAGATACTTAGATCCTTACCGTCCTCATGGACCCCAAGGTCACAGCAATAGAAGAAGCTAATGACCTGAAGAGAATGTCTGTAGAAAAGCTCATTGGGTCCCTCATGGACCATGAGATCAACATGGAAGGCTAGGAGAGTCCTCTAGCAGAAAAAACCACTCCAACGCCTTAAAAGCTGAAGAAGATTCACCAGAAGCAAGTTCAGCTGAAAGTGAAAGTGATGCAGACAGCGAAAATGAGGAAGCTATGCTATCTAGAAAATTACAGCGAATTTTAGCTAAGAAGAAGAAATTCCAATCTGGAAGAAGGCACTTCAAAAGGAACAAGGAATTCAAGAAGCCAGATGGAAAAGAAATAAGAAAGGAGAACTCGTCTGCTATGAATGTAAGAAGCTAGGACACATTAAAACTGAGTGTCCAAAGTTAAAGAAGCCGGAGTTCAGGAAGAGGACAGTTCCAAGAAGTTCAGAAAGTACAAGAAGAAGGCGATGGCAGCAGCATGGGAAAACAGTAGTGACTCAGACAGTGAGTCAAGTTCCTGCAGTGATGAAGAAAAGGCCAACTTGGCCTTCATGGCAAATACTGAAGATAAGGTAACTTCTGACTCCTCTTTTGATTCATGCAATGATTCAGATTTCGATAGCTTAGAAGAGGCTTTCAACGAACTATATGAAAAATATAAAGAAGTAACCAAATCATTAAAAGTGAGCAAGAAAAACATAGTCTGCATAGAAAATACAAACTCAGATCTAAAATCAGAAAATGATCAATTAGAAAGTCAAATAACTGAACTTAAAAGAAGAAATGAACTTTTATGTGAAGACCTAAAAGCTAAGAATGAACAAATAACTAAATTAGAGAAACAAGTAAGTTCAGATGAACTGAAAACTGAAATCAAAACACTAACAGAAGAAAATATACAGTTATCTAGCACATTAGAAAAAATCACTAATGGTAAAAACTCCATCATATTAAAAGGTGCTAGAAGATCAGGTAAGAAGAAAAATAGATTAGGATATACACCCCCAGATAATGAAGAAATCATAATTTATCCTAAAACATATCCAACACCAAAATTTGTACCTGAACAAGATACAGCATACAAAGCTGATTTCAGATATATAGAAAAAGTAACCAAATTATCCTGCTGTAGTCACTGTAACAAGTTAGGACACATCATAACGACATGCCCAACAAGACATAAGAAATGGATAATAAAAAGCAAAATAAATGATACTAACCCATCAGGACCCAAAAGAATTTGGGTACCTAAAACTTGATGTTTTTATTTCAGGACATCTCTCGAGCATCCAAATGGTATTTAGATAGCGGGTGCTCAAGACACATGTCAGGAAACCATAAGTTATTCTCTCATCTCCAAGCTGAAGAAGGAACAGTTACTTATGGAGATAATGGGAAAGGAAGCGTGATAGGCAGTGGCTCTATGAATAACAAAGGAAAAACAGTCATAGAAGATGTGCTATTAGTCAAGGGATTGAAGCACAATCTCATTAGCATTAGCCAGCTGTGTGACAGAGGCCATCAGATCAAGTTTCAAGAGTCGAAGTGCAGCATACTGAAGGATGGAGCAGTCATCTTTGAAGGTAATAGAGAAAAGAATTTATATGTGCTCTATCTTGAAGAACTCAAGGTTCAAAATGTTTGCTTGGCAGCAAATAAAGATAAATCTACAGAATTATGGCACAGACGACTTGGACATTGCAGCATAGATGGCATGAGAAAACTGCTGAAGAAGAATCTTGTGGAAGGTCTACCTAAGGTTAGTACAAAATTGGATGGTGTATGTAAACCTTGTGCTAAGGGAAAGCACACCAAAGGCTCCTTCAAGTCAAAGACGGTGGTGACCACCTCAAAACCCTTAGAGCTCCTTCATATGGATCTATTGGGCCAATGAGGACTACCAGTCTTGGAGGAAAGAATTTTGGATTTGTCATAGTGGATGACTACTCAAGATTCACATGGGTATCATTCCTAGAGCATAAAGATGATACTTTTGAAAACTTTGTTAGTTTCAGCAAGAAGGTCCAGAAAGATCAAAAGTTCAGCATTGTGTCTATCCGATCAGATCATGGTGGTGAATTTCAAAATGAAAAGTTTGCTAGATTTTGTGATGATTAGGGAATTGAGCATAATTTCTCAGCACCAAGGACACCACAACAAAATGGTATTGCTGAGAGGAGAACAGAACCCTATTGGATATGGCAAGAACTATGCTCTCAGAATATGATCTACCAAGATATTTTTGGGCTGAAGCAGTCAACACAGTAAGCTACATTATCAACCGAGTAATGATCAGGCCAATCCTGAAAAAGACTGCATATGAACTTTTCAAAGGGAAGAAGCCAAAGATCAGCCACTTCAGGACTTTTGGATGTCATTGCTTCATTCACAACAATGGAAAAAGGGACATTGGTAAGTTGGATGCCAAATCAGATGAAGGCATCTTTATGGGGTACACCTCTAACCCAAAGGCTATAGAGTATTTAACAAATGTACTTTATTGATTGAACAGTCTGTACATATTATTTTTTATAAAACTAACCCTTCCTTGAGAAAGGAAGTACATAGTGACAATGATGATGCAGATGAACTGTCCAAGAAACTAAAAGATACATCAATTGAGGACAAGGATGATCCACCTCTGGAAGAATTGCAACAAGAAGAAGTTACTCATGAAAATCTTCCAAAGGAGTGGAGATACAAGAAAGATCACCCACTTGAGAATATTATTGGTGATCCATCCATAGGGGTAAGAACAAGAGGTAATGTTATTCCTTGTGATTACCTAGCTTTTGTTTCTCAAATAGAGCCTAGGACAGTCAATGAAGCTCTTTCTGATGAATCTTGGATAGTAGCCATACAAGATGAATTGAATCAATTCAAGAGAAACCAAGTATGGTCACTTGTTCCTAGATCATCAGACCGTCCAGTCATTGGCACCAAATGGGTGTTCAGAAATAAACTGGATGAAACTGGTGCAATCTTAAGAAACAAGGCCAAATTGGTAG
>JACBKR010001717.1:0-40235 GCA_014218235.1 Colocasia esculenta | reverse complement strand
ATGACTAAGATAGATTACGTTTTCTTCAAAAACAAAGATCCTAATGTGTGGATTCTAAGGACGGCAATGTTCGTGTCAGTGAGCCAAGTGATTCACATCATGCACAAGTTGATGGACTAGCTAGTTGGTGTCCAAGATGATTATTTATATATGCTCTCTCTCTCTTCTCTCTCTCTCTCCTCTCTCTCTCCTCTCTCTCTCTCTCTCTCTCTCTCTCTCTCCTTCTCTCTCTCTCTCTCTCTCTCTCTCGCGGCTGCAGGTGTATGGGAGGAGGGTCGCATCAAGTGTCTCTCTTCATCTCGTCTCGGGTGGCTGGGTGATGAAACCTTCTCCTGCCTCCTTATTCTTATTCCTAATTATAATATGAGTGATGTTCTATTCACCACCAAAGTAGTCTTTTTATCTCATTTTCATTCGCCCCACGTGAAATTTGCTGTGTGAAAAATTATGTACATAAATAGTGATATAATATACATAAATAATAATTAATGTACATAAATAATAGGGAGAATTAATTGTTCGCCCTGGCAGGGGCGAACAATTATTTTCCCATCCTCAGTTTTTCCATCAACGCACGGTCCCTACTTTATGCGGGACATAATTTTCAGTCCCTGGCGTTAACATATGTTATGTCTCTTCTCCCAGATGTCAATTCTACCCCCAGCCCTATGGGACCCGTGACCGTCTTTGACTTTAATGCCTTTCGAAGAAGGCAGGTAATGGCGCAACGCTTCTCGCCGCGGCGTTGCGAAGAGGAGACCAGGGTTGCCGTTTGCGTGCGCTGCGAAGAGGAGCGCAGGCTTGCCGTTTGGGTGCGCTACGAAGAGGAACATTTCTAAACTGGTTCTCATTTCCTTTATCTCCGGTGTAGGTGAGTTTTTCTTGGCGTTCTGATAGACATTGGTTCCACCGATCCCTTTTGTCCTCTGTAGATCCATATCCGTTAGTCGCCAGACTTTTTTCTTGCCAACAATGTTTCATCCATACGGTAGTAGTAGTCGGAGGGTTTTGTGTCGCTCCATTTTTGACTTATTTACTCCACTTTTTTATGCAGTTCTTCAAATCCATGTTTTTCTGTTCTGATAGACATTGGTTACCGACGTACTACAGAGTTACAGTAGACTAAAAGGACATGTTACTCTGAAAATTTTCCTATTTTATCTAAGTTTGTCTAATTGTAATTGTGTAATAACTTTCGAAGTAATTACACAGTTAACTTTGTAAGTCAGTAACTTTGTAACAACGTTATATCACTACAAGAAAATTGGCCTTTAGGGGCATTTAATAAATGCTTCTATATACAGTAGCAAATGCCTCTATAAGTTTTGGGGCATTTCTAATATATTTAGGGGCACTTCTCAAAGTGCTTCAAGAAGCCGTGTCCCAAAAGACTTTGGGGCACTTCCTTGTAAATGCCCCCAGAAGTTCTTATAGGGACATTTTTAAGTGCCACTGATTATTATTAATAGAGGCACTTTATTAGTAAAATGCTCCTATAATTTTGACTATAGAAGCATCTGATGGTCTATAAATGCCCCAAATATGAAACATTAGGGGCACTTCTTCCCAATATAAACAAATACAAATGGAGGCATTTTTCACATACAATTTGTTCTCAATAAAGGCATTTATTTGATTGAAGTGCCTCTATATATAGGTCTTGGGGCATTTTTTGCTCATTTTTTAGTGATAACAAATGCCCTAAACTTCAGATAAAGATTAAATTATATTTCATTTGATAACAGGCCAAAACCTATTTTAAAACAAACGTCCACAGTGCCATACCCTTTGACATTTTAGCTTGGAACATGGCACAAAATTAACCAATATATATCAAACTTATTTATACAAATGTGTCCATACATTCACTTGACCTACTAGATAATAATGTGCATATACAAGTCATATACAAAAAAGATTGTCGGGCGCTATATACATCTCCCATGCTAGGTGATTCTGAGTCATCCTCAAAAGAAGAGCTTTTCTCATTGCCTCCTGTAGCTACTTCTTCTACTCCTTATATCCATGAACGCCATACATCAATGGTCGCTTACAATGACACATCAGTTTTAGATGTTATTTCCTGCATCATATTTTGAAGACAATATTGATCACTAATATGCTTCAATTAGACATCTAGACTTGAATGTGATGAAACACTAGTGAGCTATTAAATAGAAGTAGATAACACAAAAAGTCTCCCAAATACCTTCTGTGTCTTAACTGCATTTCTTTCAGCCTCTGTACTAGCCAAATCATAACTGTACAACAAAGATCATGGTTAATATCACTTATAATCAAGAAATAAAAGATCATGGTTCATAATATCATTAATTGAAAATTGTCACAATAATAGCACAGGGCATTCCCTGGCAAGGATAAACCCAAGCAGGAGGCAGCAAGCACATTAGTATTGAAGCGTAATAGATGAGAGTCCTGGTTTGTCGAGCATGTAACAACCTTTAGCCAGCCTTGGGAGATGTGATAAATTATGGTAGATCAGAAGATTTTGGTCGTGGCATGCATGACCTGCTAATGCATCATCCAGTTGATTTCCTTCTTGAGGAATTTTTAATGGTTTTACCTGGAATGATGGGCAATATTGAGAACATGTGGCCAGATTTGACATAAGCGGTTAACTGTGTAGTTACCAGTTAACTGTGTAGTTTTTAAATTGTGTAACAACTTTCCAAGTAGTTACACATTTTCTAACTGACTAACCGTGTAAGAACATTCTTAAGAGTTACACAGTTAACTGTGTAACTAAGTAACTGTGTAACACGTTCAAAAATAGTTACGTATGTTAACTGTGTGTTGTGATACCTATTACCTACTGTTTTTGTACGTAAGTGTCTAACTATTTATTTCTATTTGTGTAACAACTTTCGAATTAGTTACACATTTAACTGGTAACTGAGTACCTGTGTACAATTTCTAAGTAGTTACACATTAACGGTGTAACTGTGTAACAAGTTAAAAATCTTAATATGTTAACTGTGTAAGTATGTGATTACGTACTGTTTTTGTAACGTAGGTTAACTATTTGTATTTTCTAATTGTGTAACATCTTCTCAAGTAGTCCATATCTTAACTGTGTACAACTTAAAAAATCACATATGTTAACTGAGTATGTAGGTATTTATCTATTTTGGTCTACGTAAGTGTCTTCAGTATCTGTCTTTCTAATTGTGTAAATAGTTACGCATTAATGTTGCCCGGTTGGCTAACCCAGAGGGGGGGTGAATGGGTCTTTAAATTTATCTGATAAAAACCTGAACTCAAACAAACATAAAGAGTTCTTGAAAGAGATTAGTAATGGTTAAAAAACAACAATCACACAATGAAGACAATCACACAACACACAGATTTATCCTGGTTCGGATCTCCTCTCCTTAGGAGTCCTACGTCCAGTCCCTGAGCAACCCTCAGGATTTCACTAACTAGGTACAGTCCCCCTATGGACAAAACACCACCCAGCTCAGCTGGTCTTCCTTCACTCCTGAAGGGAACACAACACCCTGGTACCACCAGTCTTCCTTCACTCCTGAAGGGAAAAACACCACCCTGGAAACCACCAGGTCTTCCTTCACACACGAAGGGAAAAACACAAGAAAATCTTGAAAGAAATGACTAGCCCCTAGATCAAGCTTTTACAACACTCAATCTGAAGCTACAAGCACTGAGAGACAAAGATCTACACGATGTGCACTCTCTCAGAACTAATCTAGCTCTTCCTTAATTTTTCTTGTCACAGCACAAGGAGCTAAGAGCCAAGATCGAAAGGAATGAATTTCTGGCTCTAGAGATCTTGAAGACTTGAAAGCTACAGAGTTCTGGTCTCTCTTGAATATGAATAATGCTTTCTTCTTCTGTGTATTCTGTCTTCAGAACTTCGTCTTGTATTATATCTCCAATTTGAATGAGGACGAAGAGATGACCGTTGTCTCACAGCTTTGGTGTACGTTAGACTGAAGGATTTGTGGAAGCTTCCTGTCGACAGTCTTTTGTTCTTTGGAGCACGCAAAGTGATGAGATCTTCTGAGTTGGCTTGTAGTTCTTTCTGTGTCCAATGTTGTAGGATAGTACATCCTCAAGGTTCTGCAAGGTTGAGCTTTAATGGTAGACAGCTATACTATCTCCAGATGTCAATCAACGTCAGAGCAGATAGACACAAATAGTAGTAACAGTTTATCGTTCTAAAAGATGCATGCAGAGAATACACGAGAATGGAAGATATGTTCCGTATCCATGCAGAGATACGTTCAGTCTTTATTAAATGCATGGCAGTCAAACAGACGTGATGCAACTTTGACTATTCAACGTATCTTAAATCAAGATAAACAATTAATTAATAGAAACATGACTTATGCAATCGTTATGATAGTCTGATAGAATCGTTGTGAACAAATTGCTATAGTCTCAGAAGAAGTCGTTATGATAACTTATGAAATCGTTATCACAACCAAGTCGTTATAACTCCTAAAAGAATCGTTACTCTTACTATAGAACGTAGATAAACAGTCGTTATTCTAAAGAAATCGTACGTGACTTACAGAATTATGACAGCAGTCGTTATAAATTTCTAAAGAAATCGTTACAATGACTTACAGAATCGTTATGACGAGCAAGTCGTTATAACTTCTAAAGAAATCGTTACGATGACTTACAGAATCGTTATGACGAGCAAGTCGTTATAACTTTCTAAAGAAATCGTTACGATGACTTACAGAATCGTTATGACGAGCAAGTCGTTATAACTTTCTAAAGAAATCGTTACGATGACTTACAGAATCGTTATGACGAGCAAGTCGTTATAACTTTCTAAAGAAATCGTTACGATGACTTACAGAATCGTTATGACGAGCAAGTCGTTATAACTTCTGAAGAAATCGTTACGATGACTTACAGAATCGTTATAATGAGCAAGTCGTTATAACTTCTGAAGAAATCGTTACGATACTTACAGAATCGTTATGACGAGCAAGTCGTTATAACTTCTGAAGAATCGTTACGATGACTTACAGATCGTTATATGAGCAAGTCGTTATAACTTCTGAAGGAGTCGTTACGATAACTTACAGAGTCGTTATAATGAGCAAGTCGTTATAACTTCTGAAGAAGTCGTTACGATAACTTACAGAGTCGTTATAATGAGCAAGTCGTTATAACTTCTGAAGAGTCGTTAATAACTTACAGAGTCGTTATAACATCGACTTTTTACACAGCGGTTATTCAATCTTACAAGTAAATCGTTGTACTTGAGAGAAATCGTTACAGTTAATGAAGGAATCGTTATAGCTCTTCTGAAAACAATGTATGTAAGTACTTACCACAAATGCTTGACTTTCTTTGGGTATTTCCTGTGCTTAAGGCTAAATAAAACATAGTTAGAAAAACTTTTGACAGTGTTTTGTTTATCACCAAAATAAGCATGTAATTAATTTAAAAGTACATGGGGATGGACTGTTCATCAATCTCCCCTTTTGGTGATGACAAAACTATGATCAACATTTAAGTAGTACTTAACAGTAAACAGGATAAAAGTACTTCAAGCATGATTCAAGAATGTATCAGACAAATGTAGGTAAACATTCTCCCCTTTTTGTCATTAAGCAAAAAGTAATAGGAAAGAGACAAAGAATAAGAGACAATGAGGAGAAAGAGCACAATCCATTCATTAAGCTTGTGGAGGTACAGGCAAAATAAGCAGGAGAGAGAAGGGAGGCATAATGAGAAATAGCTTCCCAGGCCTGCTCTTCCTGACGCATAAAAAATTGCCTAAAGGCACCACTCTCAATGAAGAAGGTTGGTCCCATGGTTGAAGCCATCTTGGAGAGATAGATGCTGCGCTGCTTGGTAAGAAACTGGTCATAATCATCTGGATCCATGGAGGAGCGGATGAGGGAGTTGTACCAAAGCTTGCACAGGCAAGAATTGATCCATGGTGACAGGATAGAAAATCTGTTTCTCCTTGAGTTCATGGCGTAGAGCTAGAAACACCTTGTACCTTTCAGCCCAAATTTTGTAGGGATCAAGGACCAGATGGATGGAGTTCATGTCCAAGAAAGTGGCAGGAGAGACAGGAGCTTTTCCTTCCCTGGCCTGAGCAGCATTCAGATGAGCTAGCTGTTGAGCTGACAGAGAGTAAAGCTTGGACCATTCGGAGGCATTCAGCCTTTCACATTCTGAGAGTAGAGGGGCAAGAACATCAGATTTGACAAACCCTCTATGATATTCCCGGAATAGAAATCTAGGAAAACCAACTTGGAGGCCTTTCTGAATCTTGATTCTGCCCATGACTCTGGCAAAACGCTCAAAGATGATTGAACCAATCGAAGACTCCATGATCAGGAAATGAATCTGAGGCAGGAGAATGTCTTCAGGTAAATGAAGAGTTGCAAAATCTACTCTTATTTCCTCAGACTGCTCAGAGTGGATAAGGACCTTGATGGCTCTCTTGAACTGGCTAAGCTGAACTTCAGGTAATCTGTTGAGATACCTGTAGTTGTTGAACATTTGGAAATGCCTGATCAGCTTGATTAGCTTCTGAATGGCAGGGGCCCAGGTGTTCTGGTGGTGAAACTTGAACCACTCAGAAAGGGTTAAGGATTGATCCCTGGGAGGAAACCTTGCTGCCTTAGCCTGAAGAAAGCGATTGTACAAATCTTTATGAGATCTAGCCCATTGCTCCTCATTTTGGAGTGGGCTGAGGAGAAGATTTTGGATTTTTCGCTTTAGACAGAGGAGTATAGGGAAGAATTACGTCTAGATGGTCAGAGAGGTTAAGAAAAGGAAGATTGTAAAGAGTGGCAAAAACAACCTTTTGTAGGTATTCTTTGTACAGTGAGGTATGCTTGTTGGTCACTGTAAGAGAAAACCACAAAGGTGGGTAAAGAGGAGTGTTGGAGGAAGAAAGTTTGCGTTTCTTTGAGACAGTACTGGAAGAGTCTGTCTTGGAAAGGTGGTCTCCTACCTTTAGCACAGACCTAAGGATAACCTCTTCAAACTCATCCTTAATTTTATCAAGAAAGGGAGAGTCGATTTGGACATTCTTAGGAATAATAGTGATAAAGGAGGGAGGTGCAGGGGGGTAGAGAAATGCATCAGAATTGAGAAATCCTACTTCTGGAGATGAAGATGTACCAGAAGAGGATGAGGCTCCAGCTGAGGATGCTGGAGGGGCCTCGAATTTTTGAGAAGAAGAAGATGAGAAGTGGAAAACAGGAGAGGATGAGTAGGATGAGGAGGGAAAGGTGTGGGAGAAGAAATGGGCCTGGATCTAGGCCTTTTGAACTGAGGTGGAGCAGGTGGAGCTGTGAAGTTAGTGGGTGGAGAAGGAGGAATGGGAGTGTTGGTAGAAGTGGGAGCAAGGGTGGAGGATCTGAAACCACTTCTTCAGGCAAGGGAGGCAAAGGAACCAACACTGCCGGCCCTGGTGGCCCTGATTCCAACACAACTGGCCCTGATGGCCCTGACTCTTCAGCTGGCCCTGATGGCCCTGACTCTTCAGCTGGCCCTGATGGTTTCGGCTCTCGCTGCTGCTGCATCGGCTGCCATCCTTCGGTGGCTGCTGCTGTTTGCCCGGAGGGCTCAGGTACACTTGAGTTAGGTTCCTGAGCTGCTGGAGGAGGAGGAGCTTGAGCTCCAACTGCCTGAAGGATGTCAGATAACAAATTCTTCATGGTCCCCATTTCTTGATGGAACCATGTCATGGCAGAGCGAATCTGAACAAGTTCCTTGCGGGCTGAAGCTTGGCTCAGAAAAATGGAATTCACATCAGACTGAAGTGTACAAAGCAGCTCACCCTGAATATCCAACCTCTCAATCACAGGTTTTAAATTGATGACAATTTTTTGCTTGACCTGTCTTTCAAATGGGGCGTCAGCTAAAAGGGGTACTTCAGGAGCTATAACTTTCTCTTTGCCCTTTGTAGCTGGAGGAGGTGGATCATTATCCTCATCAGAACTTGATGAACTAGTTGTCTCCCCTTCTCTGAGATCCAAATTTGCAGGATCTCTCTGTACTTCCTCCTGATCTTTGGTGGCTGGTGGTGCATCAGCTGGTTTCTCTTGGGATTGCTCCCCCTCAAGTGGAGCATCTTCTGCAACTGCACCAGTCTCCCCCTGACAGGGAGCATCCATTTCCATAGAGTCATCCTGAGGATTTTGCTGCTCTTCTTCCACTGGGCCTTCTTCAATAATGTGGCCTGATGCCACAGTCTCCTCTACAACAGGCAAGATGTCCTCTGGGAGAATATCCTCAATTCTCCTTTCAGCAAGAAGTACAACTGGCACTTCAGGAAATTCTGGATCTGTTGCTGCTGGCCTTTCTTCTTCTTCCCTTACTGTTGTTGCTGCCTCTGATTGATTTCTGGCCATAGATGGCCCTTCCTGCTCTGCTTCTACAAGGACTGGAACAAAACCTGATTCCAGTGGCAATTCGGGCATCACATCAGCTGCTTCCAGCTGAGATTGAGCAACTGAAGGCTCACCAATGAGTGCTTCACCTTCTGCAACTGAGGCCTTGGACCAGACCCCATTGACTACTGAAAAGCCACTCTTCTTTAGATTTCTGGACCTGATAGCTTGGCCCATCTTCTCTACAACTGCCCCTGAGACATCTACACCGAAGTGTCTGAAGATCCTGGTAAGTAAATGGGCATAGGGCAGGGACACATTCAACTTGCTTTTAGTGTCCCAAATCTGTTCCCTGGCATATTTCATTCTCTCTATCATCACTGCGGCCATATTGATTTCCTTATTTTTAATGGCCCAGAACATTAGGTCGGAGTCAGCCTTAGTGCAAGAGGAGAAGGTTGCACTACGGGGAACCAAAATCTGACATACAATGAAGTGAAGGAGGCGATTGAAGGCACTTAATTGATTGATATCTAGCTTGCCATCCCTCATCTTGAACCCCGGCCCAACAATCCCCAACCCTTTTCTTGGGTTTCTACTGAGTGAATCCCACTGAAACCGGATGTGCTTACTCCAAACAGCATCCTAAGCAGTTCCTGGTCGATTCTGATTAGGGTGCCCTTGACCGAAGAAACGAGGGCCCCATCTTCTTCTGTTCTTAAGCACAAAAGAACGCCTTTACCAAGTCCGGATAACTTACCTCTGAGCAAGTGGTAAGTCCTTCCATTTCATCTGGTTGATCTTCTCAATAATGCTGCTCATTCCATTCTTCTGCAGATCTTCAATATCTACTTCCTTGTGACCACAGAGCTTCGTCTTCACAAAGGTGAAACGCTCCTGCTGTGCTGGGGTGAGGTATTCGGCGCTGTAGCCACCCACACTGCCGGCAATAGCTGGTGCGGCCATGGATTCAGGTGGGAGAAGGTTTGAAAGATTGAAGAGAAGGTGACGAGAAGAAACCCTCAAACGATTTCGCGGGAAGGAGATGGAAGCTTCAAATTTGCAGAGGATAGAGGCAAGAGTCGCTAGGGCATCGGCTCATGCGTCGGGACGAAAGAGGGAAAAAGGTGAACGAGGAAGGGGAATCGTTAACGCATTGATTTAAAGAAGATAAAAGCTCCAAAAGGTGAGGCGTCAGAAAACGACAAACGAGGTTGACCGCCTCGAAAGACTATGACTTATCGGACGGAAACGCTTAAACTGAGAATTTTGAATTGATTTTGCCGTAAAAGGAGAGAGAGAAAACCTACTTAAATTCTGAGAATTTTTATACCAGCTTTAAATGAAGATCTTTTCACAAAATACACATGCCTAACTCCCTTCTAAGAGATGTAAATCTCTCTTCAGGTAAGGCCTTTGTGAAAATATCTGCTAACTGATTGTTTGTATCAATAAACGATATTTCAATATTGCCATTAGCTACATGATCACGAATAAAATGGTATCTGACCTCAATGTGTTTGGTCCTGGAGTGCTGAATTGGATTTTTGGTGAGGTTGATAGCACTGGTGTTGTCACATAGCAGTGGAATTGTCTTGATTTTGAGTCCAAAATCCTCAAGCTGTTGCTTTATCCATAAGTTGTGTACAGCAACTTCCAGCAGCTACGTACTCGGCTTCAGCTGTAGATAGTGCTACTGAATTTTGTTTCCTTGAGGACCATGAGATTAAACACCCTGCAAGAAATTGACAGCAACCACTGTGCTTTTTCTATCTACCTTGCATCCAGCATAGTCAGCATCAGAATATCCTACTAAATTTACATCACAGGAGTTTGGATACCATAGTCCTAGATCATGAGTCCTGGCTAAGTATCTAAAAATTCTTTTCACAGAAATTAAATGTGACTCTCTAGGGTCGGCTTGATATCTAGCACACATGCATACACTAAATAATATATCAGGTCTACTTGCGGTTAGATAAAGTAATGAACCTATCATACCTCTGTAGATCTTTTGATCTACCTTCTTACCATCCTTGTCACTGTCCATCCTAGTTGATGTACCCATTGGTGTTGACAGTGGCTTGGTGTTTTCAAATCCAAATTTCTTTAGCAGTTCTCTGGTGTACTTTGCTTGACAGATGTGAGTTCCTTCCTTTCCTTGTTTGATTTGAAGTCCAAGGAAGTAGTTAAGCTCTCCCATCATACTCATCTCAAATTCTCCCTGCATTAGCTTTTCAAAATACTTGCACAAGGATTCATCAGTAGATCCAAAGATGATGTCATCCACATAAATTTGAACCAACAGTATATTTTTGACTTTTGTTTTTATAAAAGAGTGCTATCTACTTGACCTCTACTGAAACCATGTTTTAGGAGAAAAGAACTAAGTCTTTCATACCAGGCTCTAGGTGCTGTTTTAAACCATATAAAGCCTTATGCAATTTAAAAACATGATTCGGAAAGTCTGTATCATCAAAACCCGGCGGTTCCACATAAACTTCTTCTTTAATAAAACCATTTAGAAAGGCAGATTTACATCCATTTGAAATAACTTTAGATCTAATGCAGATGCATAAGCAAGTAAAATTCTAATAGCCTCAAGTCTAGCCACTGGTGCATAGGTTTCATCAAATCTATGCCTTCCTCTTGACAATAGCCTTGAGCCACCAGTCTGGCCTTGTTTCTTAGAATTACACCAGATTCATCCAATTTGTTTCTGAACACCCATTTGGTGCCGATCACAGGATGGTCTGATGGTCTAGGAACAAGTGACCATACTTGGTTTCTCTTGAATTGATTTAATTCATCTTGCATTGCTATTATCCAAGATTCATCAGTTAAGGCTTCATTGACTGTCTTAGGCTCTATTTGAGATACAAAAGCAAGGTAATCACAAGGAATCACGTTACCTCTTGTTCTTACCCCTACAGATGGATCACCAATGATGTTTTCAGGTGGATGATCTTTCTTGTATCTCCATTCCTTTGGAAGAGTTTCATGAGAAATTTCTTCTTGTTGCAATTCTTCCAGAGGCGGATCATCCTTGTCTTCAAGTGATGTGTCTTTCAGTTTATTGGACAGTTCATCTGCATCATCATTATCACTTTCTACTTCCTTCCTCAAGGAAGGGTTAGTTTCATCAAAATAATGTGTACAGACTGTTCAATCAATAAGGTACGTTTATTAAACACTCTATAGCCTTTGGTTTAGATGTATACCCATGAAGATGCCTTCATCTGATTTGGCATCCAACTTACCGATATCCCTTTTTCCATTGTTGTGTATAAAGCAAGGACATCCAAAGGTTCTGAAATGGCTGATCTTTGGCTTCTTCCCTTTAAACAGCTCATATGCAGTCTTCTTCAGGATTGGCCTGATCATGACTCTGTTGACAATATAGCTGGCTGTGTTGACTGCTTCTGCTGCCAGAAATATCTTGGTAACTCATATTCACAAAGCATGGTTCTTGCCATATCCAAGAGAGTTCGGTTCTTCCGTTCAGCTATACCATTTTGCTGTGGTGTCCTTGGTGCTGAGAAATTGTGCTGAATTCCTTGATCATCACAGAATCTAGCAAACTTTTCATTTTGGAACTCACCACCATGATCAGATCGAATGGATACTATACTGAACTTCTGATCTTTCTGGACTTTCCTGCTGAAACAGACAAAATTATCAAAAGTATCATCTTTATGTTCTAAGAAAGATACCCATGTGAATCTTGAGTAGTCATCTACTATAACAAATCCGAAATTCTTTCCTCCAAGACTGGTAGTTCTCATTGGCCCAAATAGATCCATATGTAGGAGCTCTAAGGTTTTGAGGTGGTCACCACCGTCTTTGACTTGAAGGAACTCTTTGTGTGCTTTCCCTTAGCACAGGTCTGCAAACACTTTCTAATTTACCATTGATTTTCGGTAGACCTTCCACAAGATTCCTCTTTCTGAGCTTGCTCAAGCCATCCAAGCTGCAGTGGCCTAGCCTTCTGTGCCACAGATCAGTTGATTTGTCTTTGCTGGCTACCAGACATTTTTGCTCTTTGAGTTCTTCAAGGTAGAGCACGTACAGATTCTTCTCTCTATTTGCTTCAAAGATGACTGCTCCATCCTTTAGTATGCTGCATTTTGACTCTTGAAATTTGATTTGATGTCCTCTATCACACAGCTGACTTATACTGATGAGGTTGTGCTTCAATCCTTTGACTAACAGCACATCTTCTATGACTGTTTTCCTTTGCTGTTTACTGATCCACTGCCTACTACAGTTCCTTTTCCATTATCTCCATAAGTAACTGTTCCTTCTTCATCTTGGAGATGGGAGAAAAGCTTCAGGTTTCCTGTCATGTGCCTTGAGCACCCGCTATCCAAATACCATTTGGATGCTCGAAGGTTAACCTGAAATAAAGACATCAAGATTTAGGTACCCAAGTTCTTTTGGGTCCTGATGGGTCAGTATCATTATTTTTACTTTTTATTATCCACTTCTTATGTCTTGTTGGACAGGTGGATTTTAAATGTCCTAGCTTATTACAGTGACTACAACATGATGTTATTGTTACTCTTTCTATATACTTAAAATTAGCTTTATATGCCACATCTTGTTCTGGAGTGAATTTAGGAGTTGGATATTTTTCAGGATAGACTATTTCTTCTTCATTTACTGGAGGTATGTATCCTATACCTCGTTTGTTCTTACCAGATCTTCTAGCACCCTTTAGTAATAAGAGTTCTTCCATTTGTAAACTTTTCTAAGGTGCTGCTAGTGTATTGTTTTCTTCATTTAATTCTTTTATCGTTTTTCTTAAATCATCTGAGCTTTCCTGTTTTTCTAGTTTAATGATTTGTTTGTTCTTGTCTTTTAAGTTTTCACATAATAGTTCATTTCTTCTCTTAAGCTCCATTATTTGTTTTTCTAGTTCTTCATTTTCAGATTTTAAATCTGAGTTGGTATTTTCGAGACAGGTGATATTTTCTTGCTAACCTTAAGTAGTTTAGACACTTCTTTATACTTATCGTAAAGTTCATTAAAGGCACTTTCCAAATTATCGGAATCTGAATCATTACAGGAATCAAAAGAGAATCAGAAGTTACCTTATCCCCGGTATTTGCCATAAAAGCCAGGTTGGCTTCTTCTTCTTCACTGCTGGAGCTTGACTCACTGTCTGAGTCGCTGCTGTTTTCCCATGCAGCTGCCATGGCTTTCTTTTTGTATCTTCTGAACTTTTGGAGTTGTCCTTCTTCTTGTGATCATTTTTCTTTAGCATTGGACAGTCTGCCTTGATATGTCCAGGCTTCTTGCATTCATAGCAAAGTGGCTCATTCCTCTTCTGATCTTTTCCGTCTGGTCTCTTGAGATCTTGTTTTTCTTGAAGTACCTCCTACCAGACTGGAACTTCTTCTTCTTGGCCAAGATTCTCTGCAATTTTTTGACAGCATAGCTTCTTCATCATCACTATCTTTGCTATCTTCACTGTTATCCAAGGATTCTTCAGATGAGTCCCCATTAGCTTTAAGCGCATTGGACTGCTTCTTTCTACTGGAGGATTCTCCTAATCTTTCCATGTTTATTTCATGGGCCATGAGAGACCCGATGAGTTTTTCTTACAGACATTCTCTTAAGGTCATTAGCTTCTTCGATAGCTGTGACCTTTGGCGTCCATGAATGGCAAGGATCTGAGAATCTTCCTTACCATATCTGCAACCTCATATGACTTTCCTAGACTGGCTAGACCATTAGTGATGTCAGTAAATCACTAAACATTTGGGTAATAGACTCACCTGATTGCATTTGAAATCTTTCATACTGAGTGACTGTGTAACACTTCAAAGTAGTTACACATTTAAGTAGGCCTTTGTAACAACCTTCAAAACTAACTGTGTAAGTATGTAAATCCTACAAATTTTCTTTTACGCAAGTGTTTATGTTTTTTGTATTTCTAATTGTGTAACAACTATCAAGTAGTTACACAGTTCACTGTTGAAACTGTGTAACTGTGTACATCTTCTCAAGTAGTCACATATCTTAACTGTGTAACTGTGTAACAACTTGAAAAATAACATATGTAACTGAGTATGTATGTACTTACCTTTTTTTTTTTTCTACGTAAGTGTCTAAGTGTCTGTATTTCTAATTGTGTAAGTAGTTACACAGTAACTGTATAACTGTGTAACAACTTTGTAAGGAGTCACAACAGTTAACTGTGTAACTGAGTAACTGTGTAACAACTTTCAAAGTAGTTACACAGTTAAGTGAGGAACTGTGTAACAACTTCAAAACTAACTGTGTAAGTATATAAATACCTACAAATTTTCTTTTACGCAAGTGTTTAAGTTTTTGTATTTCTAATTGTGTAAAAACAATCCAAGTAGTTACACAGTTCACTGTTTAACTATGTACTGTGTAACATCTTCTCAAGTAGTCACATATCTTAACTTTGTAACTGTGTAAGAACTTGAAAAATAACTATGTTAATTGAGTATGTATGTACTTACTTACCTAGTTTTTTTTCTACGTAAGTGTCTTCTAATTGTGTAAGTAGTTACACAGTTAACTGTGTAACGGTGTACACTTTGTAAGGAGTTACACAGTTTAATTGTGTAACTGAGTAATTGTGTAAGATCTTTCGAAGTAGTTACACAGTTCACTGTGCGTAACTACTGTGTAACAACTTTCAAAGTAGTTACACAGTTAAGTGAGGAACTGTGTAACAACTTCAAAACTAACTGTGTAAGTATGTAATACCTTCAAATTTTCTTTTACACAAGTGTTTAAGTTTTTGTATTTCTAATTGTGTTAACAACTATCCAAGTAGTTACACAGTTCACTGTTTAATTGTGTAACATCTTCTCAAGTAGTCACATATCTTAACTGTGTAACTGTGGAACAACTTGAAAAATAACATATGTTAACTGAGTATGTATGTACTTACTAGTTTTTTTTTCTACGTAAGTGTCTAAGTGTCTGTATTTCTAAATGTGTAAGTAGTTACACAGTTAACTGTATAATTGTGTAACTGAGTAATTGTGTAAGAACTTTCGAAGTAGTTACACAATTAAGTGAGGAACTATGTAACAACTTCAAAACTAACTGTGTAAGTATGTAAATACCTACAAATTTTCTTTTACGCAAGTGTTTAAGTTTTTTATTTCTAATTGTGTAACAACTATCCAAGTAGTTACACAGTTCACTGTTTAACTATGTAACTGTGTAACATCTTCTCAAGTAGTCACATATCTTAGCTGTGTAACTGTGTAAGAACTTGAAAAATAACATATGTTAACTGAGTATGTATGTACTTACCTAGTTTTTTTTTTACGTAAGTGTCTAAGTATCTGTATTTCTAATTGTGTAAGTAGTTACCATTTAACAGTGTAACTGTGTAACAACTTTGTGAGGAGTTACACAGTTAACTGTGTAACTGAGTATTGTGTAAGAATTTTCGAAGTTGTTACACAGTTCACTGAGTAACTGTGTAACAACTTTCAAAGTAGTTACACAGTTAAGTGAGGAACTGTGTAACATTCAAAACTAACTGTGTAAGTATGTAAATACCTACAAATTTTCTTTTACGCAAGTGTTTAAGTTTTTGTATTCTAATTGTGTAACAACTATCCAAGTAGTTACACAGTTCACTGTTTAACTGTGTAACATCTTCTCTAGTAATCACATATGTTAACTGTATACTATGTAACTGTGTAACAACTTGAAAAATAACATATGTTAACTGAGTATGTATGTACTTACCTAGTTGTTTTTTTATGTAAGTGTCTAAGTATCTGTATTTCTAATTGTGTAAGTAGTTACACAGTTAACTGTGTACTGTGTAACAACTTTGTAAGTATTACACAGTTAACTGTGTAAGAACTTTCGAAGTAGTTACACAGTTCACTGTTTAACTGTGTAACTGTGTAACATCTTCTCAAGTAGTTACATATCTTAACTGTGTACCGTATATAACTTGTAACTATGTTAAGTCATGTTAATCTCAGGCTTATTTGATTCATGAAATTTGGACATGATTCCTGCTCGATGTGCATTTGGAAACGATTCGTTCATTTTTTATGTTCAAGATGATATGGGAATATCAGAAATAAGGAACGGATATTCCAAGATGGAATTTGACTGGTCCTCATTGGTGTATTAACTACCAGTTACCTGGAGAAGTCAAATATCACGTTTGCTTAAACGTGAATGATGACATAGAGGTTATGCGTTCATTGCATAAGAATGGGATGAGAAATATATGCTAATGCAGGTTGCTTGCAAAGAAGGGTAAACATTACATGTTATTTTTGTAAGTTTTTATACTTGAATGTCTTGGTTGTGCATTTATTTATAATGATACGATGGGTTTTGTTGTAGGTCTATAGCAGTTCGTTCATCAGGCAAGTCTGGACCGAGTACGTCAAATTGTAGGAAGAGGCATATGTATCATGTTCGTCCTCATACGTGTTTAGAGAATGGGCAAAACCGACGAATTTCGAAGCTTTAATGTTGTAGAAATGGGATCCGTGCACGCAGTGTTTGAGTTTGTCTTTCTTTTTTTATGCACTGGTTGGAGTATTGTTATGACTTTGTTAAGTCAGTACTCCGTTAATGTAATGATATTGTGTGATCGCTATTGTTTCCAAACAATAGAGAAATTTGTGGTGTAATCAAAGGTATTGTGACTTACGGACCGAATGCAATTTATGTTTAGGCAGACCTACATGCTTACAGATTTACTACCTCTGTAAGTACATAAGTTGTAATTTTATACCTTTGTGATGCAGTCATGTCACAACCAATTATTAATTCTGGGAAGAAAATTTTTCTTAATGAAACACATATAGAGGCATGTACTTAAACACTTACATACATATAGATCATCACTTAAAGACTTAGAAAAAAAAATAGTTGCGCACATTTGCAAACATACTTGCTTGCATAGGAACATTGTTTTCAAGTTAATAAAGAGATCACATTGTTTTGAAGTTAGTAAAGAGATCACAATGTTTATGCCTCATCCAATAATGAAACATTTTTTTTCCACAGCGTGTCCACCGGTGATTGCCTGTGTCTTCTCCTCATTGACCTCTTGAATAATGGTCCATGCCTGCTTCCCTTGAAATAAGTCCATATCATCCTATGTCATATAAATGAATGAAATATAGAAATATTTTGGGTAGGTTATGATGTGGAGTATATACATCTGTTAAGAACCATACCTGGGAGAAAGAGAAACCGATTATTTCTTTTGTGATAAACATTCCATGTATTTGCAAATAAAAAGTGCACAGTCATCCCCAGCTCCTTGTTGTGGACAAGGGCTTGGCACTACGACCGGCTATTCTGTTGTATCTAGGCCAAAAATTTTAAGAAAACATTTTTTTTAGAAATTTGACCTACAGTAAAAAAAAGATACATAAGTGAACATCAAATTTCCTGCATACATAGAACCGCTTGCACACATTTACATGAATGAGAATTGAAAAGATTGTGTGGAGGAGTACGAGCACTTACATAGCTCTGGAAATCATCTTTAGGGTGTTGGATCATTGAGTCATAAAGTTCGTATTGTTTAGTTCTCATGTTAATGACCAGCAATGCCCAATGATTTATAAAATGCATTGGAGAAAGACCATGTCTATGTCTTTTACAGGGTTGTGCAGTGTTTTCAGAATGTGGTCCCAAATTCCTTTCTTTTTTCGTTGCTCAGCCCATTATCATCCATCAAACAGTACAAAACAATAACATATAATAATAGTCATATGTTAATTTTAAATGGAGAAGGATACTATCAATGGAGTACAACCTTGTTATAGGCTGGTAGACAATCATACTCATAATATTCGGATGGTTCATCCTTTGTTTTTCTTCGCATTAGAAGAAGGAACATATCAATTATAGTTGATTCTAACTCTTTTCCAAACAACAGAGAAATTATGTGCTCCGGGTTGACATAGGCACCCCAGCCATCCTTCTTTGGTTCTAGGATATTGTCACTACAAGATGCAACAAAGATGTTTATAATGGTAGTTGACGTAATTGTGTCACCTTATTCATAATAGTGTAAAGTTTATTGCCCATCAATTCTGGTGGTATCCAGGAAGTTGTCAATAACCCGAACCTCCTATGTAGAAAGTTGTTTTCGTCCGCAGTAATCTCGACGGACTTCACACTGGGCAAACTAAATTATAACAAATACATGAGACAAAGATGCATAACGAAAGTTATGAAATAACCAAACATAAACAATGGAACATGCCTAAGGGGGACATGTCTGACTTAATTGGGAAGGCACAATGATTGGATTGTCTTCCTGCACCTTCTTCTTCCTCCTACCGTCAAACTCGTACTCCAAGTCCTACCATAAATATACATGACTTAAGCACTTACAGAAATATGTGATTACACAATTGTTTGGTTACACCAATTTCAAAATTACATGGTCACATAGGACATAATTGTCAGGTTACAGAATTACTTATCTACCTTCAATAAAGCGGACTGTGACTTGGTCCTTCGTGCTTCCTTCACCCTCCTTGTCAGCGACGAGGGTGAGATGGCTTTTTTCACTTTCCTCTTTTTCTCCCATGCTGGAGGCATCTTTGCAGTTGCTGTGGGGGGCACAATATTCTCGACCAATGCATCTAGGGTCTGTATAATAGTGTATATGTCATGGCCCTCATCCTTCTTTGACTCTTCTCTGCCTTCCACCTTTTTCTTGGAGAGCTCCTTCTATTCCTCTCCTCCTTTCTTCTTCTCGTTGGACATCACGTCCACCTCCTGTCCTCCCCCCTCCTTGGACATCTCCACCATCACATGTCCTCCTTCCTTTTCCTCCTCATGTCTTCCACCATCTCCTGTTCTTCTTCTCTTCCCTTTCGCTTAGACATTTTTTCTATTTTTTCTCTCTTATTTTCTCTCTTTCATCTGGATTATTTGTCCAAGCATACTTCTAATGTCAGTCAGAAGATTGATAATTTGATCTGTTTGGGTGGGTGTTGCTACAATTGCTGCTGCTACCGGCTATTGCTGTTCTTGTTGCTGCTGTGCTGTGGCAGGTGTGGCTGATATTCTTACCTTCATTTCTTGCTTTTAAAGAGGGCTTCCTCATCCTCGGAAATGGTAACATCAGAGACTATCTGAGAATGTATGCAAACAATAAGTTATGTGTTTGTACTTACTTACTGTCGACCAAGGATTCAACTAGTAGTTTTCGATAAACTCTTTTCATCTGTCGACAACCTAGGTTATGTGTTGTACAGTGACCACCAGCAGGTTATGTGTTGGTACAGTGACCACCAGCATGGATAAAAATATATAAATTATAAACCAGAAGAAGGAGGTTGATATAGAGAGACTTACAGAGTGTCTGTTTATTTCCTTTAATTGTTTCTGCCAATAATCATCTCTCCTCCGACATACCACTTGAAGATCCATGGAAGCTCTCTGGAAATTCTGGCGTAAACCTCCTCTGGTGCTCCAAGAACCAGGCCTGTCATTAAAAGAAATTCATCTTGTTACTGTGATATATTTTATATAGTTTACATACATTATTATTGGTAGTATTTGAGAAAGAATAGACCTACACCAAGACTGGAAACATCCCAAAATATAATTCTTTTAGATGACTTTTCTCTATTCTCTTTCTTCAATTCGTTAGCAATTTCAATCATCTGCTCTTGAGGAATTGGTGCACAGCACCTGCCCAATCAACGTTGTTCACTTTCTTCAGATTCTTGATGTAATGCAGAATTGCCATGGGACAAGCGAATGCAGTTGTTGTGAACAAAAAATTAGCACAAAGTAAGGCTATCCAAAGCCCAATAAAATCTTGAATGTCTTCCTGCTCATTAGAGGGTGCCAAAGACTGCATGGCCTGTAGAATATTTTTTCCGTGCACTTTGTCCCTCTTGGCAGCAGCTTATGAAGGCGACTGTCTACACTGTCTCTAGAAAAGTCAGCTTCTCTCCAAAATTGGAAGGCCAAGAATCAATGCCACTTCTTTTCCAGTGAAATGTAATTTCTGACCTCCAATAAAAAATGAGTCATCCTCAACGTAATGCAAAGTAATCTCCTCTACCAATGGAAGAGGGATTGACATGTGCTGTGGATTGCTATACACATGGAAACATGTTGTGGACATGAGAGACTTATGGCAATCTCGATGCCGACCACCTTCACTACTTCCATGTAGAATTTCCAATTAGACTGGCCATGTAAATGGCATACCTTATTGTCTGCAGTGCCTGTATGAAAATTAATTCACATCAATAATAAAAAATTTAAGTAAATGCCATGTGTCACTACTATCATATTATGATGTACAAGTAACTATTTGTAACTTACTTACTTACTTATGTACATACATAGTTACATAGTTACACACTTACGAAGTAACTGTGTAACTTACATACTTATGTAAGTCTGTAACTTACACAAATACGAAATAGCCTACCTTCCTCTTCTCCTTCTTCATCTGTTTCCTCTGAATCAGGGGCGTCATCTTCTATATGACGATCTTGTAGTTTCTTGTTTTCGTCGGCAACTTCTGTCGTTTCCTCTTAAATAGAAAAGAGTTAAAATGAGAAAAAAATGACTTCTTTTGATCTTTCATGGTTTTCTAAGTTGAAAGACTACACATGAAAACCTAAGGAGAAATCCTTTAAAATCTATTGCGTTTTTTTTAAAAGGAAAGAATACACATCAAAAAATAGAAAAGTAAAATACCTGCATGTTTGTTCTTTTCGTCTTCGATCGATGAAGTCTTGCAGCGGTTTGTCGCTGCCCAACGCGGTTCTTCTTCCGTTGTCGGCGTGCTCTATTTGACTGGGTGGACGTTGTTTGCTCCATCTTCCCTTGCGGTAGATGTAATCTGTCTTCCTCGCAGATGCTACCTCAGATGCTTTGAACGTGCAGAAGGCAGAGGAACGATAGAGTGCTGTGGGTTAGAAAAGAGTGTAGGGCACGAGTTACCTAGTTTTTGCGTTACTTAAACGAGACCTGATTTCGAAAAGAGTAGTGGCGGTTCGAGGGC
The DNA here is from genome assembly GCA_014218235.1 of Colocasia esculenta. Classification (NCBI taxonomy): domain Eukaryota; kingdom Viridiplantae; phylum Streptophyta; class Magnoliopsida; order Alismatales; family Araceae; genus Colocasia; species Colocasia esculenta. The sequence goes on along the minus strand of JACBKR010001717.1, from coordinate 18,854 downwards.
ATGGTGGTAATTTTCGAATTTGAAAGGACTGTTGACGGCGACAGTGGAGAGAGAGAAACCGCTTTCCCGCCGAAACTGCACTCCCATTTGTACTTCCACTTAACAACAAAAATGACACTCCCCATTCCCCTTCCTCTGCTTACTCCTCCAGCCATCTATTGGAAAGGACTAAAAATTCCGAAGGATAGATGGACAAGATTCCAGCCCGCTGTTTCTTTGGCCAGACTCCTTTGTGTTCTATGTCTTCTGCGGAATGAAGCTTGATGTACTTCGTGCTCAAATCTTGCGTCGATGGCCTTTATCCGGCCGAAATGGATCATTAAGTACTCTCTCCCCAGTCTTACAGATACCTATTGCCCATTGTGTGAAGATGGGGACGTGGACATCATGTATGATATTCATAAACAACATGCCATCACCCTATCATTATGATGCGTGTGGAGAATAACGAAAGCACTATAACGGATCCTACTGGAGAAGATTACAGGTACGCATATGTTAGTTAGTATGTATGTAAATATGTAATTCCGAAGTCTGTAAGTAGGTCTGTAAAGTAGTATAGGTGATTAAATACTTACACAGTTAGATATGTGCATTTGTAAGTATGTGTATGCTTCTTAATTTTCCTAACTTTGTAAGTCTGCAAACATTCCAGATCATCACCACTGATTATAGTAAATCCAAGAGAACCATATGTTGGGAATACAAGTAACAGTTGCCTTGAAATATAGACACAATACACACAATGTGAAGGTGGCAGCTCACATGTAGTTCTGAGAAGTGAATTGTGGGCTCATGCATTAACTGGGACGGGGCAAATATTTAATGACAAAGCTCACTTTCAGACAGAACTAACAAACTTTGCTATATATCGAGGTTTTGACTGATTTTATATTAAGAATGATCAGAGTCATGTTACTGCAAGATGCAAAGGAGAAGGTTGTCCATGGCGGGTCCATGCATCAATGTTGGGAGATGGTCTTGATTTTGCAATTAAGACGATGATAATGTCCACACATGTGGTTGTGATTTGAAGAGCCAACATCATCCAAAGGACATCAAAAAAATGGATAGCTGAGCTAGTGAAGAAAAAAATGGCACACACTCCACACCATCGTCCATGTGATATGGTTAAAGACATTGCTAGTGACTATGGAGTGCGTGTGCCATACCATCAAGCTTGGTGCGGTAGGGAAGTTGACGTAAGAGATTTGCATGGAGATATACGAACAAGTCATGATATGCTTTGTTGGTACTCGGAAAGAGTAATGGAAACAAATCCTAGAAGTATCATAGATATGGTAGTGGATGAGGAGACACATCGATTTAAGTCATATTTTCTCTGTTTTTCCGCATGTGCATATTGTTATGAGGTTGATTGCCGACCTTTGATTTTTCTTGATAGATCACATATCACTGACAAAATGCAAGGTGTCATTCTTGCAGCAAGTGCATTAAACGGAAATGACGAGCTTTTCACAATTGCATTCGCTATAGCAGACTCGGAGACATATGAAATTTGAAAATGGTTCTTACACAACCTCAAGAAAGCTCTTCTCACTGAAAGACCGACATTATTTATCTCAGATAGAGCAAAAGGATTGAAGGAAGCAGTTCCTGAAATATTTCCAATGGACCATCATGGATATTATCTAAGGCACATAAAGGCAAACTTTATGATGAAAGCTGCAGCAAGATATCGAAAAGCCCTTAAGATAGTCTGGGGAAGACACTCAACAAGGTTGCATTTGCACTGAATGAAAGTGAATATCTAGATGCATTGTCCGAAATGGAACAAAAATCCCCAGAAGCAAAGGACTGGATCCTCAAAAATGATATTGAAAATTGGGCAAACGCCTAATTTTTTAGAGAAAGGTACAGTGTCACTTTGTTTGTATGTAACTACTTACTTTTTTTTTTTACTATGCCAGCCTTTAAGCATTTATTCCTCCAAATTTTTGTAGACTTGTCTAACTCTTTTCAGGTATGGACAAATGTACTCCAATCTAGCAGAGTCTTTTAATGCTTGGATCAAACCGGCACGTGGCCTTCCCATTCTTCAAATGGTGGAGACTATACGTCGTCAAATAATGGAAATGGGAGGGAGTGATGATCAGTTCATCCCCATATGATTTCATGAATTATATATCTATTTTGGTGATTAACAAAACTTCAATAAAGTGTCATCTAACAAGTTTTCATGAAGCTTAGGCGTAGGAGGTAAATCAGGCGAAATCAAGAAAATATGTAAGTATTTCTTACACTGTAGCATTTAAAGTACAAAGCAAGAAATTTTTCTAAGTACACATCGACTTCCTATGTGTCATAACGATTTCCACTTCTATCAATTTCATTTTCACAAGGATTTAATAAAGTATCATACTGATTTTAGTTTTATAACGATTTCATAAGTGTTGCATTGATTTCGATCTCACAACGATTCGATAAGTGAGAACAACGATTTGCTCTTACAGCGATTCGATAAGTGAGAACAACGATTTACTCTTACAACGATTTGAAAAGACCTGAGAATAACGATTTGCTTTCACATCGACTTGGTCACCACAACAATTCGATAAGTTACATAACGACTTGGTCCCCGTAACGATTCGATAAGTTACACAACAACTTGGTCACCGTAATGATTTGATAAGTTACATAACGACTTGGTCGCCTTAACAACTCGATAAGTTACACAACGACTTGGTCAGTGCAACGATTCCATAAAGCAAACAACGATTTGCTCACAACAATTTGGTTATAACGACTTGCTTATAACGACTTGCTTATACTCTCATAACGATTTGTCTCTACAACGATTGGTTATGATTGTATAACGACTTGTGTTCACATCGATTTGTTTATGGATGAATAACGATTTACATAAACAACGACTTATTTACACAATGATTTCATAAGTCGTACTCATAACGATTTCGTGGATTACATCGACTTGATATTCAAATATAGTCTCAAATATTGAGAAAGTCAAATTCTTCCCGCGTGTTTTTCTAGTATCCATGCATTAAATGTGACTGTACATTTCACTGCACAATACATAATTGAATATCTTCTATTCTCATGCTTCTATAAGAAATACCTTTCAGATAGCAGAATGACATTTCTATTTTGGTGAACAGTCTGATTACATGGATTCTAACGTTGACTGACAACAAGAAACAACATAGCTGTCTATGGTTTAGCATTTATTGTGTGCAGGTCTCTGACAGCACAACCCCATATAACGTTGGACAATAAAAAGCTGAAGAATATCAAAATGAATCTTCTTCTTGCGAGCATGGCTTGTAACGCATTAAATGGTTGTAGGCTCACCTGTCGTACATGATGATCCTTGCAGTCTAACGAGCATCCAATTCAGAGACAACGAATACTTTAACGACTATATTTTTGAAGAAAGGATATATAGAAGACTGATGTCTCAGTGAAGAACAACTTTTGCAACCAAGAACCTTCAATTCACAGCAAGCGAGCATCAGAAAGAAAAGAGCGACAAGCTTTACTCTCCCTTAATTCCTTAGCTCTTGCTCTCCGGGTCTATTGTTCTTTCCTTTGGAGAGCCCTTGTGATCTGAGAGATTTTGTTATTATTGTTGATCTTTCTCTCTCAGTCACTGCCTCAAATCGAGCGTTTGCTTTAAGCTTGGTCTAGGGGCATCTTGCCTGTTTTCTCATCCTTGTGAAGTTCCTCTTCTGTGTGTGAAGAGAAGACATATTGGGAATAGGTGGTTGTAATTCCCTTCATGTTGAAGGAAGACCTGTGTATCAGGGTGTTGTATATCTCTTCGGGTTGTGAAGAGAAGGCCAGCTGCGGCTGGATGTGTAAGTGTCCGTGAGGGGGACTGTACCCTTAGGTAATGAAAGCCTAAGTTGTTGCTCAGGGACTGGACGTAGGACTCCTTTGAAAAGGAGGTCCGAACTAGGATAAAAATTCCTATGTCGTGTGCTTGCTTGTCCTGTGTTTGTTGTCTTCTTTATTTCTAACACTAACAAACAATCGTAGTGGTTTGTGTTGAACGTTCTTGTTGACAGGTTTTAGATAATCGAATTTTAAGAATCCCATTCACCCCCCCCCCCTCTGGGCTTGCTAGCTGGGCAACAGGGAGGAGAAGAACAGAAGCTGCAAATTGGGAGACCACCCTATGTCCTACTATCGAGAAAGTCTTGGCCAAGATCATGTTTAGTGCAAGGCAAAACTCTGTCATTCCTTCCGATGGCCGACTCTTTGAGGTGGTGAATGGCAACAAAATATATGTTGTCAACATCCCAGAATGGACATGTTCTTGCCATAAGTGGCAACTTCTCAAGATCCCATGTGAACATGCATGTGCAGCTATATCATGTACTCATAAACCTTTATATGATCATGTGTCTCCATTCTATACAACCAACACTTATAGGGCGGCCTATGCAGTAACAGTTAACCCCATAAATAACAATGACATGCCATGTATGAACATCAATGATATTCAAGTGAAGTCGTTGATTACAAAGAGATTGCCGGACGACTGAGGAAGAAACGAATACCATCAAGAGGAGAAGCCGAACACATATACATTTGCTCAAGATGCAAGCAAGAAGGCCATAACAGGAGGACTTGTAGAAACCCAATGCTACAAAAGGACATTTAAAGATGTTTGTGTCCTCTCTTACAATATTTCATCACTTTTGTAAGACAGTTGTATTGGGTGTTCACCCTCTTGTAAATGAGCAGACAAATAATTTTGTAAATGCAATACATGAAGAAATATATGTACATACTTCTGTACTTCCCACTATATTTCTGTAACACTTGCATAGTGTAGTCTAATTTAAAGATGTGTGAACACTGTACGTAATTGTTCAAGCATACAATATTGATTGAAATTTATAAGTATGAAAAGAACTAATTGCATACTTACATACAAAAGAGTTAAAAAAGTAGGTAATTACACAGCCAACTATCGACAGATTCACATCGGTTGTTGACAGCTACTGTACCAACTCTTCTATCCAGAAGTGAATCGTTGAACCTTAACATAGGTTGTCGACATATGCATCCTTAGAGTCGAAAACTACTGCTTTTTTGGGTTTTTCCAGAACCTTGTTGTCTGATGGAGATCATTGGTTGTCGACAGATTCAAAGAGGGTGTCGACAACTACTACTTGAAGTTATCCATCCTAGTAGCTTTTTACTGAGGGTTTCTTCATGTTGTGGACAGGCAACGCTGGTGGTTGTCGACAACCAGTATACATATTGTGCACAACATTCAAAAAGATGGAAAGTGCAATAAGTCATGGACTAGACAAAAGTTAATTTATTCAAAAGATTGATCATTCATTACATGTGGCATACAACTATAGATCATACACAGACAATTCAAAATATGACAACTTCATATTTCTACTCAACATTTGTTCCTTTCCAAAAGAAAATTCTCTGTATACATGTAATGTCTAAGGATTGTCATCCCTCGGAGGAGTGGGACGACGGGGACCCTGAGCAACATGAGATGAAAAGTTGGAAAAATTTTCATCTTCAGGGTAGGGAGGATTGTAAAAGTTTTGAAGATGTTGAAAATCATCCCGAAGGTGCATTAACCCATAATCCATGCCATCCAGATGCCTTTGAAGATGACCATGACTCTGTTCAATGGCATCCATTCTAGTGTCCATGTGTTGCTTCAACTGATCCAAATGCTGGTTCAACTGATCAAATTGAGTATTTATATGATGTGTAATTCTTGTTTGACATTGAAGCAGTTGTTTAGAGATGAAGTCTTTCATATCTTGAGCCAATAGAACTTGAGGTGCACTCTGAATGTCTGGTTCACTTGGAATATATGGTACATCCTCATTGCCTCCAGAAATGTCCATATTTTCTTCTGATTGTTCCTCTTCCTCACTGTTGTCTTCTTCTTTGGAGTCTTCGTCTTCCTCAACAGCTTCTTGCCCTTTCAGAGTCCTTCTGACTCTGCCTTCAACCATCTTGTACCCCATCCTATTAGCTGTTGCGATATCATATGCACATCTTGGTTTGAGGGTAACAGTCTCACCTGCTGTAAGGGGAATGCCAACAAAACATTTGATGGATGTGATGGGACAGGCGTAAGGCATTGAGCGTTTTGAATTCTTGTAACATTGCATGATGAGGTCAAACATGAGATTTGACAAGTTGATTTTTCGGCCTTTAAGAAAATAGTAGAACATATTTTTGTGAACTTCAATTACAAGTTCTCTACTACCATCTTTCAGAGCAATGAGGGTTGTGAACATATGATGAATCATCCGATGAAGGGGTGGAAAGGTGTTGCCATTCAATTTGGCAATGGCTTTTGTGGAGTCATAGGGTTCCTGAGTGATAAGAGTATAGTAGTCAGAAGGATGTAATTGTGTGACAAGAATGTCAGCCCCATTGTTGGGTATTTGAAGGGCACAGTTGAAAAGATTGGGGGTAACTTGAAAGGTGATGCCTTTGACTATAGTGTACAAGTTTTGTTGATCTGACATACCTAAGTTGTTGAAGAACTCAGTAACAGCAGTTGGTGAGTAATTCTTTTGTGATTTAACAAAGCAAAGCCAGTGTTGCTTTTTGAATAGGTCTTCCAAGCCCTCAAACATATCTTCAAGGGAGGCGAAATCCACGTATCGTGACTGCATGATTTTCTTGAAAACACCACGAACCCTACAGAGATCCAGGTTCTGTGGTACATGAACCTCTGGGGTGCGGTTTGCCCTGTGTTTACTCTGGCGCTCTGCAGTAGCCCTAGAAGTGTCGCCTGCCTCTTGTGAAGATTTTCTTTGATGATGAGAAACCATCTTCTGCCTAGTTGACATGCTGAGATGGAGCAAAAGGAGGAATGGAGAAGATAGGAGAAGGATAGTGTAATTACGGGGAATGTGCAGCCCCAAGACACGCTAACATGCATTAACTATAGAAGCATGGAAACATGGATGTAATCACCACCTAGATAGTTGCCATATAAGAGAATGATATGGGCTAACTAATCTAGGAAAAGGAAAGAGGACAGAAGGACTCACTGAGATCGCGACGGGTGATCCCGCCGCGATGGGCTTGATGTCGCGACACCCAGGTAGGGCGTGTTTCTTTGTCGCGTCGCCCTCCTCCGTCGCGTCCTCTGCGGTGCGGGAGAAATGTGAGAGGACCTTCCTCCTGTTCTACGACCGACCAGAGAACAAGAGCTACTCGTCAGCTTCGCTTGGATGCCTGCCAAAACAACGAAAACAAGAAAGAAAACCCTGTTAGAATAAGCTTAAGCGTAGAATCTATCCTCAAATAAAAAGTAAAATGAAAGCATGGTGGGAATGGACTTGGGGGGTGGTTTTTAAACCCCTTGGGTGATGGAAAACGTGGGTGGAAAAGTGGAATGAATCCTACCTACTAAAAGGAAATAACATGCATGAAAGAAGAAAGGGAGAGGAAGAAAGATCCCCAAAGGGGCGACTCCTTGGTGCTATATGACGTCCTCAGTTGATGTAGATGCTCCAAGAGTCGCCTCCTCCACTTCCAAGCCTCATGGATGAAGAAAGAGACATAGCTTGGTGAAGAGAAAAGGTGGAAATGAGAGGGAAAGAGAGGGTTGCGGGCTAAGTCTAGCTCAAAGGAAATTTTGGCAGCCCTTCGGGATAAAAATCGGGGCTCCCCTCTTCCTGAAGGAGAGGCCTTGCTTTTTATAGAGAAATGAGAGAGAATCATCCCATTTTTATGATAAATCACATAAATAAAGGATAAAGGCCATTAAATCTCGTGGCTGAGAGTCCAAAGGATGCCCAAGGAGTCCCACAATCCCAAGATGCGCTCAGGAGTTGGGGGGGTTGCTTGGGGATAAATACAAAGGCCATAAGAGGATAAATAAGAGGTGGTTGCGGAGGCCAGCGCATGCGGCTGTTGTCGCGACGGGTCGTAAGGGCGTGACAGGGACTAACGCGACGACCAGAAGGGGCGCGACAGCAAGGCCACGTGCATGGATATGCATGGGCTGTCGCGACGGCCATAGGGGGCGCGATAAGGATTAACGCGGCGCCACGACCCGTCACGTTAAGGAAAATCGATTATTCTTGAATTATTGGCCAATCAAATGGGAGAATAATGGGCATTTAAGGCTCAAGGACTCTTTTAAGAGATAATGGACGGGATATCACGAAAATTGGGCCGTTAATGGGCTCAAAGCAAGGCTAAAGGTGGGCTCAAGATGAATGACCAACTTGGGGCTCATTAAGATAACAAGAAATGTAGTTCGACTTGTAGGCCAAAATCGGGTGTCTACAGATGCCCCTCCTTGGCTTCCACTTTGCAGGGGAGCGTAGCGGAAGTGCAGCGGAAGGTGTCATGAAGTGACGGCGAAGCGGAAATGATGCTGAGTGGACTGAAAGTGGGAGCCAAGGTAAAGAGACACCCGATCTAGTCAACAAGCAAGTGGAATCTTCGTGAAAGCCTCGAGTTAGTTGCTCGAGCAGAATGCAAGGAAGACGCAAGTCTGGACGAGAAGGGAAAAGGAAAAGGGACGATCAACCCATCGATTGAGAGGTACCCTAGCCGATTGACCTATATGTTTCATTTTGGGGGGACATGTGCGTGCCAGGCAGGTAACTCATGACTTTGTCCTGGGAGCGGTCACAACCAAAACGGATCAAAAGGAACAAGAATGAAAATTGTAAGGCCCTCGAATTTGTTTGCCATTTTATTCTATTTTATGTGAATTCATGTTTGTGTGTAACTTGTATATGCATATGTAGATATTTATGTACAATATTAACTAGTTATACTTATGTGTGCATGTGTATAATTAGATTATAAATATTGCTTGAATTGCATGGTGGTAGTGTGTACATGATAGTATACATATTGCATGTAAGTATATAGAATATGCATGGATTTTCTGCATGTTTTAAGTTCTGGCTAAAGGGCCCATTTGGCGTCAACATGGTGGACGCCCATGATAGTCAACGTCAATATCGTTTGACGCTAGCACTTAAGTCAATGGCCATGGATGTGGACGTTAATATCTCTGACCTGCATGTGCTGCAGTCCCCGGAATTCCGGGGGCAAGCAAGCCCAGCCATTGGGGAGATGTCCCCAATGGCTATCAGGCCTTCACATCAACCCCTGCGTGAGTTGAGAGGTCTCTCTCCTATAAACAAACCCTTTGCAACCAGGAAGACCTCTCTTGGCTCTTTTGCAAGAGGAGAGGAAACCCTAACTCTAGCTGTGAGAAAATCTGAAGTTTGCATGCTTTGATCCGGCAATTTGGAGCTCATCGGTGACCTACAGCAACTGGAAGCTAGCTGGAGCCTAGAGGAAGGCTTCCCCGACTCCAACTTGCTGTGGAGATCGACCAAGAACCCAGAGGAGTGGTGTTTTGGAGGCTTGTTGGGACTGCCCAAGGAGAGCTTCATCAACTTCTTTGATCCCTTTGAAGATTTATTTAGAGGCAAGTAACCCATACATTTCGTCTATGTATGAGTCTAGTAGGGTTTTACTATTTTTATGAGATTTTATCGTGTCTTGGATCCCCCAAATTCTCTTATTTTTGGAGCTCGGGTCTGTATTTTTGTTCAGACTTGAACTTGACGGCAAGTTCTCTTGCCGTTAAGATCTTCAGTTGGCGGCATGCGACGATGCCGTTAAGCTCTGTTAACGGCCAGACTGTGCCGTTAAATTTTTCAGGACAGAACAGTGAGCTGTTCTCCCTTCTATATGATTAATTTCCGAAGTGTTTTCGCATGAGGATATAATGTAATCATATATGTTATATAAAATAGACAATGTGATGTGTGTGTGGAATTTTCTGTGCTTTTCGGTGAATGGCATGAATTGTTAGACTTATTGAAATACATGGTTGGAAAATGGATTATGCATGTTCACCTACTATCTACATGATCCCTGAGGAATGGAATGCCCTAAATTTTTCTAAACCGTGTATATACGTATCAGTCCATGCCCTGCAATTTTGAGAAATTTTCCATGATTGTGGGAATTACTATAATTTCTGTTTTGGAAATAGAAGACATGCGTAGGATTTGTAAGTTTACAGTAAATTGTGTGTTGTGCAATAAATCTGGGGAAAATTCTGTGATGATGTGTATGTTACGTTCAGGACTGTGAACTGTCAAACTGGATATTCATGTTATGTTCCATGATAAATTGAATTATGAATGGCATGAACTGAATGTTTAATTTCTGTAAATGTAATATGACTCAAAAAATTGGAAATTTGTATGTGAGGTCATGAACCTGCAATTAGTGTGTGGTTAAATTAATGATATTGGATAACTGTAAAGTGTATTATGAAATTTCCATATGAAAAATAGTGATAAATGCATGCTATCATGAATATGATTAATGATGTGTTTGCCAACCTGATTAATGTGAACTACTGAATGTTTGATTTCTGTCAACAGTAGTATCATGATTAGGAAACCAGAGCCATATGTATAAGTGAGAGAATGTAAAGACATGTGTAATATGTGTTTAAAATCAGAATGTGTAATGTGTAAGACTGTGCCATGTGTGACACTGCTTCCATAGAGGGCCATGGAACCGTACCATGGAAAAGTCCCCATGGGAAGGTTCAAGTGTTAAGATCCTAAGGGCATTCGGATGAAATCCTGGAGGTGGACAAGTACCACTGGTTAGGGTGGAGACTTGTTCTCCGGTCTGCGCAGTCCAAGAGTCGTCAATGTATTGCCTAGGTGACGTCTATGTGTATGTGTTATGTGATGTGTCCTTCTAATGGTGGTTGGACTATGTGTCACGGCACTAAATTGTGAAATGTGAATGTGAATTGTGAAATGTGAATGTGACTATGTGTAAATTGTGTATTGTGAATTGTGTAAATGTGTAATGTGTAAAAAGAGAACTATGTGAATGAGCGATTGTGCAAACATGTGAAACCAAGAAGTTAGATTGTGAATTGTGATCCATGATACATTAATGTGAAATTATGTTATAACAACAACTAGTTGTGTTTATAAGAATGTTTTATATGTGTAAAAATGCGTAGAATCCATGCTAGGAACAATTCTTGCTTATGTGTAAACGTTCCATGTTTAAGTGCTATCACGTTGTAGTTTAATCGAGAATGTAACTCTCATGTGATAGGATGTGAATTGCTAAATCCATGTCAAAATAGCAACCTTAAAGTGTAAAATGATAATGTGCATGTGTAAGAATGTGTAGAAACCATGATAGAAATGTTTCCTTTTATGTATGCAAAAATCCCATGTTTGGTTCTTCCACGTTATAGCCTCATTTGAAATGTAGCTTTCATGTGATTACATGAGTAGAAAGCATGTGATAAGATATTTATTTGGAATGTCTTAAACCATGTACAATGTGTTACAATTTTGTAGAATTTTCATGATAGGTTGTCTCTTATAATGTTCAAGCATGTTATATGTTTTACTTGTGAATTGGAATGAAAAATCTACTGTGATATATGCAGTGTATGATGTATGTGGTGTTATTTGCTGAGTCTTTTAGACTCATCCCTTGCTTCGGCGTACAGGTTTAGTAGGTGATACACCTTTGAGGAGACCGTAGAGAGCGACTCCGAGCTCGGGGAGTAGCTTGGCGGAGTTGTAGTTGTGACATTTTGACTTCCATCGTATGTAAATTGAGGCATTGTAATAGAAACACTATGTAATTTATGGACAACTATGTATTTGGATTTAGTACTTCATTATGTGGACTTATTTCTTTTAAATTGTCATGGGATCATGTATGTTAAATGTGGATGATGAAATGAAATGAAAGACTGTGCTTTACTTTTACTTCCGCTACTCTGTATCTATATTGTGTGTATCTCAATCATGTGATAGCGTTTGAGTAAATGCCCCACTGTGATAACGTTCACTATACCGACGTGGGTTGGTATAACCGCGGTATAATGAGGGTCGTCACAAAAATCATATAGGGAATCCAGACAGGGAAATTCTTTACAATCAGGCAAGAACAACTCACTCGGAGGCAGACCTTCCGATTCGGAGTGGAATAGGATTTTGTGTTTCAGAAAATGAAGAATGGTTTGGCACTCAACAAGGGCTCACCATTAGCAGGGATGAGACGTGAAAGCTCAAAGTTATATGATGCATGCTGGGCTAAAGAAAAGAAATCATTACATCAAATGCAAAGAAAATGAGAAAATAGAAAATATATCAAGGATAATATTTCTAAACCAGACAATAATGGGTCGAGAGTCTTCCTGCAACCACTGTAAGACAGAATCCGTCGTTCCCAAACTCATCTGATTTAATGGCCTATCCAACGATAACAATGTGCACCTAGATCATCATTGTTTTGGTAAAGGGGAACTCAAATCCCAGAGCACATTGAGAACCAGCCGGTCTTGAAATGATATAATAAGTAAAATACCATATAGTAAGCAAGGAAACATGGATATAAATACTTACCTAACTTACCTGTGAAGTCCCATCTTTTTTATTTTTATTTTTATTTTTGATTTTTTGGTGATTTTTCTGATAAATAATCAAAACAAACAAACATGATAACGATAAAATATATACATTCACACAAATGAAAATCATAAACAAACAATGTATAGACACAACAAACTAAAACGTGACGCACCTGGGGGTCGCAACAGGGTCGCGACTCCCTGGGTGGTCGCAACCTTAACGCGACGTATCGCAGCGTCGCGACACCAGTCGCGGGATAAAGATGGAAAAATCCAATCTTATCCTTATCTAAACCTACCTAGACTTCTACTAGGACTCTAAACCTACCTTACTATGACTCTAACACCTAGGTACGAGATTGTGATGGACTAGCTACCCTAGAGCTCTATAATAGGGCTGTAGGGACTCCAAATCGTAGCTCTCTCTCCTTCTCTCTCTCTATCTCTCTCTCTCTCTCTCTCTCTCTCTCTCTTTCTCTCTTTCAATTTCTCTCTCCTCAGCCATGAAGAGGTCTTCTCCACCTTCCAGGATGATATCAAGCCCTATGCAGGCCCCAAGGCGGCCCGAGTGTCCCACGCCGAGCTACAGCGTCTCTCCTCGTGCGCGGGCACATTTGTGTAAGACGGAGCTTCAAGTAAGTGCACTTTCTCTCTCTTCAATTTTCTCTCTCTCTCCATGCTCTTCTCTTCTTCTCCTCTGCTGCTACCAACCCTCTTTTCTTTTCTTTTCTGCTATTCTAGATCCTCCCGGGCCATAGGAGGTTCTCAAAGTCCCGTGGTTAGCACCTATGATCGACATGCTCCCCCTGGCTTCTACCCATCACCTGTGTGAGTGGGGGCTCACGACTGTGCTCACATTGGCGAAGCAATACAACAAGATTGTGCATGTGTGGGACAACATCACTGCACTGGCGGAGCTGTGACATCCCTAGACGCACACATTCATCTTCCTGGATTCGAGGCCACCATCCTGCTAGAAGAGCTTGAGCTGATGTTGGGTCTCCCTAAATACAAGAGGAGAGAGGAGCATACTCTTTCCTACACCGTGGCTCCAATGATGATGAGGGAGCATACTCGGGGAGATCACCACTAAGAAGACAGATCTCTACAGCAGAGACTAGCGGAGCCACGTCATCTCCTTCCTATCTCCCAGTGGGTTGTCTCTAGTGCAAGCGCAAGACTGGGAACCACCTTGCTATAGCCAAAGCCGCCGCCATCTGCATCGGCGTTATTCTCTTTCCGACAGAAGACAACGGTGCCATCTCATTCCCAACTTGAGCATAATCGACTCTGTATCAGAAGGTATGAGCATTGCACAGGCCATCCTTGGTTATCTTTACGCTGTATTATCTTCTGCAGCCACCAGAGGCCCTTTCTATGGTTCTGTCATCGCCCTCGAGCTCTGGATGGGGATGCACATTCAATTCCGGGCGATGGACAACCTTTCTACTGAGTGCAAGAGCATGCTACATCATCCACTCGCTTTCGTGAGTGCACCCCTCTATATGACACCATAGGCGTGGTGCAAGACTGCGCAAGTGAAGGGGCTGAAAGAATGGCGCGATTACTTCAAGACAATGACGGTGGCGGAGTTCGACATGTGCCACACGCTTCCTGCATAACAGATGATCCGCCTACCACAGCGCATAGGACTGGCTCTATGGCTCATAGGCAACGAGGCATTGGTCATGTACGATCCGGATCGCTGCCACCTTCAGTGCGGGGTTGCACGCATGGTGGTGCCTCTGTTCTCTCACTACCCGCCCATTCAAGAAACGGAAGAGGAATGAAGATCAAATGAGCGGGACGTGCGGAGCTCCATCGTCCACTGGGAGGGATGTGCCACGAGTCTCCTTCAGGCGGAGGTAGTGGAGGATGATGAGGACGTGACCCAAGAGTACCTCGAGGCATTGAAGAGGATTCGTCCAGCTACACCGGGAGCTTGAGATTGATGTAATTGATGTAGGCATGGTTATCAGATGGTAATTATGGCAGGAAAGTGCATTTGATGATTGTAGGGAAGATTGGACATTGTAAGTGATCATTCGAATCAATAAATCAGGCTTTTACTCTGTGCACACTGTGTTCTGTTGATAAACGCGACCCTATAGATGTCGCCTTAAGGTCGCGACGGGGCGGTGGGTCGCGACATTATCGCGGCCTACCTATCCGTCGCTACAGTAACACGACGTCCAAAGACATCGCATCATCAACCGACGATTCAAAATGCAGAAGCCCCCTTTCTCCCCCCCCCCTTTTGTGCGTTCATCGTGCAAGAACTCCCTTTTCTCTGGCTATCACCACCACACTTCTCGACTCCCTCTCTCTTGCTTTCTCACTCTCCCTTTCACTCACTTCCCCACTCTTCCTTCCTTCTCTTTCACCCTAGTTCTCAGTGGCAATGGAGGGATCGGTGGTAGAAGTGGCGATGGAAAGGGGAAACGGCTGGCGGCGAGGAGGAGTTCCCGGCGACGGGAGGTGGCGCCCCCGGTGGAGGAGGAGATCCCGGAGGTCGAGATGGTGGAGGAAGAAATGCTGGCGGTCGACTTCGAAGCAGCGGCGAGGGCTCGCGAGGACGCCATGAAGAAGGTAAGATCTCAAACCCTAAACCCTTTAATTTCTGCATGTGGATGTGTGGGGAGCCCCTAGAGGGCCCAATGTAGGGCGCGATGCCCAGAGAAACAGCCACCGGACAAGGGAAAATCCGGTCGGTCTGCATTCTGATATCGCGCGGGTCGGCCCCGTCGCGACACTAGTGTCGCGACGGGTCATGGGTCGCGACCATGTAGCGTCGCCAAGGCCGTCGCGACAAGGTCGCGGTCCACTATGGGGGGCGACCAGGTCGCGACGCATCGGGGCGTCACGACAAGGTCGTGACCCTCTGGCCGCCGCGATCTCAACTGAGACCAAACCTGAACAGGATGAAACTGATTGATGGATTAAATTTGTGCTTGCAGGGAGAAATGAGGGCCCGGGTTCATGGATCTAGTGTTAGTAGTGTATTTAGCCTTTCCCAGGTTCCAGGGGATAGGTTGGATGAGATGGGTTTAGGGAGGTCCTCAGCATGGAGTGGATGAGGGCAGACGCCCCTGACCAGGCCCTGCGCAGCAGGTGGGATGCGGAGGGGACCGCCTTCATACTCCCATGGGGAACACATGATCCCAATGGAGGACGTGGGTAGGATCACCGGGCTGGGGTGCAGGGGTGTCCGTCGGTGAGCGGCTTCACTACCCCTGCTACCGAGAGTTGGCCCATAGGCTGCTAGGTTTGACAGTATGGCAGAGGTCCTCCCTCATCTCTAGGGTCGAGCTTCAGGAGAGCTTAGGGCTGTTTTGAGACTGGGAGGAGGGTAGCTGAGTCTGTAGCGAGCAGCTGCAGTAGCTGGCGGAGGGTTGTCGAGAGAGTCTAGCTAGTGAGCCAGGGGCTCAGGCAGATCTAGACTTACGTCGCTTCCTCATCCTCTTCTTTGGTAGACTCTTGTTTGCCACGAGGGGCGACCCGGTCCACTGCGGGTCTTGCCATGCTAGAGGACCTAGGTGAGGTAGGGGGCTATGCGTGGGGAGCAACGTTCCTGGCGCATCAGTTCGAGAGCCTGGGTTCCTCAGACCGACAGACCGCGATCAATGGCTTCTACCTCTTCCTACAGGTGCACTCTCTTTTCTCTTGCCCCTTTACTTAAAATTCCCTTTTGATATTAATGCGAACTAACCATGCATTCTTGTTTTCTTGCAGGTCGGGCCTACCTACACCTCCCCGGCCTGAGAGGGGGACCTTGGAGCGACCGGGCCTTGTGCCCATTGCTCGACGGTGGGTGCTGTGCCGCGACACACACCCACTAGGAGACCAGCTGGCGTCCCTCCAGGATGCCATCGACCTCTACCCCAGATAGATGTAAGTGATCTAACCCTTCTCTCTAAGTTCAACTTGATTTTCAATAATTGCTCAGCTACTGACAAGATGTGCTTGATGTGCAGGTGGTGTGGCACCCTATCTAGGGGAGGCAGACGAGGGACAGCCTGGTTGGAGCTGGGCGCCCCTACTTCAGTAGGACGGTGTGGATCCATGCTCTCAACCTCGTGCTACCTCTCCACCACTACCTGACCCAGAGGTCGCTCGGCCTACGACAGAGCACAGTGGAGTTCCCGAGCCACGACCGGACTCCCAGGCCTGGTCGGAGGTTTCGGGGACTTCACGACACCACCGACTGGCGCGAGCGGGTCAAGGAGCAGAATCCAAAATTGGCAGCACTGAGGCAAGCAAGTCAGTCCACCGCCACATCCGATGGCGTTGTACCTTCAGGCATTCGCCTTAAAAGTAAGGGCAAGGGTCTACAAGGGGCGCGACGACAGGTAAATCTTCTAAACCCAGACCTTGAATTGTTCTTTTATGAACTGAGCTAACAGTTTTGGAATGGATTGCAGGCGGATGTGGCTAGAGAGATTGCCTCACTTCGGGCCCTGCTTCATTCGGCGGTGCAGGATGGGAGATAGCCTAAAGGGAGACAGAGCAGCTGGTAAGCACTTACTCAGACTTCAGTACTTTACCAATTTTATAGCTGATTTAGAATCTGACGTGTGTTGCATGTGCAGCGTGCGGAGCTAGAGAGAGTGAGGAGGGCACAGTGTAGTGCATCCTCCTCCAGAGCCAGTAGAGAGCTCCCAGTCGGATCTGGAGGACCGACTGGCAATGCCGTCCGGAGGGCAAGGAGGCGCGGGTGGAGTTGGCTGAGTGGGTAAGTGAGAGAGTGATTTGAATTGAAAAATTATTCAAATTTGGCACTAACTTGGCTTTCCCTGCGGAGATGGAGCTGAGGACTGCCACCGACTAAGCGCCCAGCTGCAGGGGCAGGTCGACACTGTGACCGGAGAGAGGGATCAGCTGCGCATCGGGCAGAGGGCAACGAGTCACGCATGGCAGAGGCGACGAGAGAGCTGGCGACACTACAAGTGCAGGGGTCGTCGGTGGACCAGGAGGAGCTGGCCGGCTGCGCGCTGATCTGCACGCACAACAGACCCTAGCGCGGACTTCAGGAGGTGATGACGGCCATAGGCCGGTCACGGAACCGGAGCAGGAGCGGCGCGAGTGGGGCAACTGGTGCGAGCGGTGCCTAAGTCCGCCAGTACTTAGCAGGTTCCTCCAGTCGGCGGAGGAACGAGGATGAGGAGAGGTGCCTCCTGGTGAGACGAGTGCAAGGAGAGTGGACGGGGTGGTGGTGAGATGCCACCACCTCCTGATAGACATGAGGGATCTGGGGAGAGTGGTGGTGGCCAGTGAGGAGTTGTGAGCCACCTCCCCCTTATCTTTGTACATAATGCTTATCTCTTAGTGGATCTTTTTATTATATCAATATTTAAAAAATGAATGAATTTGCAATTGACACGAGTGTGAGAGGAGATCCGATTAAGAGAGAGAGAAAGAGAGTACGCTGAGTACATGTTGCGGGCGTTCCAAAAAAATTCCCTATCCCTGCACACATAGGAAATAGGTTAGATCTGCTCTTTGGCTCAGCCCCTGCGCTAGGTGAAAAAACTTTTAACTTCTAATTGTCAAGAGGCTGAGCCTTATTAAATAGGCGAAAAGTAAATCGAAATAATGCATGCCAA
The DNA here is from genome assembly GCA_014218235.1 of Colocasia esculenta. Classification (NCBI taxonomy): domain Eukaryota; kingdom Viridiplantae; phylum Streptophyta; class Magnoliopsida; order Alismatales; family Araceae; genus Colocasia; species Colocasia esculenta. The sequence continues at coordinate 818 of JACBKR010001717.1, read as the reverse complement.
AAGAAAGCGATAGATACACACATTTTTTTAGATTTTTGGGATTTTTAATTTTTTGGATTTGAGATTTTCTATTTTTTTAGAGTTTTCTGATTTTTTTAGATTTTGGAGTTTTCTGATTTTTTTTTAAATTTTTGGAGTTTTCTGATTTTTTTTTTTGAATTTTGGAGTTTTCTGTTTTTTTTTTTTTTTTTGATTTTTGGGGTTTCTGATAACGACATCTTCTGCATTTGAATGATTGGCTAAGGATCTCATTCCTATCTATTGTTTGTCAAATATCCCCTAAGCACAGGGTGCATTTGCTTTTGGCTCCCCAAAGTCCACTAGCCCCTAGTCACTAATGTTCTAACGTAGACCAGGTGCGGGTTCTCCAGTCATTAGCGGAGATAGGAAGACTTAAAGGAGACAAGACTTGGACTTGTGCTTGGGAGACTAGCTTGTATGACTTGCAAGGGTGTACCTCACATGGAATCCATCTGTTGTCCAGAGACTTTGTGGTCATTATTTTGTACGGGGCATGCGTACGACCGGGCTCAAGGGCGTCCCGCAGGGAACTGCACTGCCACTCTTGACATGCCCCTATTTTCAATCTTCCGTTTACTTCTCCTTTTTATCAAATTTCTCTTTATTTTCTTTTCTTTCTTTTGAACAGGCCGTCTCTCTTTGAGACTTCATACATATGAGCTACCCTCCCTTAGTCCACAAGTTAGTGCCCTTTTGCCCTAGACCTTGTCCGAGCAAGAAGAAAATTGACCTTCGCACCCACACTAGGGCTAGGCAGAAACACCACTAACTAAGGAAAATTAGCCCTGGGTTTCCGT
>JACBKR010001716.1:0-50428 GCA_014218235.1 Colocasia esculenta | reverse complement strand
AAGAACATAGTAACTAATGGTATAGTGAGTCATGTAAAGTCGAGAAAGTAATATACAAGTAACGTGGTACAAATAGCACATGAATCAAGTATAGCACAATGAATATGATCAAGTCACGATAAAAGTGATATCCAAAACAATAGCAAGTAATGTCATTGTCAAGCAATAGCAAGTAACATGTATAGCAAGGAGAGAGAGGGTAGTTGGCCATATAGAGAGTAAATTGCACTTTGATTAACTTTCGTCAATCGAAATAGTATTGCACTTTGGTTATCCGTAGATAGCCGAGAGAGAGTATACCACTTTGTTTGTCAACAAACAACGAGAGAATATAATACTTTTGTTTGATTGTCTTAGATTAATCTTGATAGTATGGCACTTAGATATAATACCGATATCCTGATCATTGAACTCCTACGGACAAATGGCACTTTTTGGGCACATCTCCCAGGACTAGATCGGGCCCTATATTGCCTGGCATTTGTTTATGTTTGTTATCTAAGACAATCAATAGATGGCCAAATAGGGTACTAAGAATAGATGAGAGTAATTGAAGAAATAGATGAGAGTGTTGAGCGAACATGAATAGATGAGCGAATAGAGTATAGATGAGAACTAAAGGTCAATGCGCATAACACAACGTTAAATAGGAAATAGTAACAGTTGCACAACACACATGATTGGTGCGGGCAATCAGGTAGAATTCACTAACCAACCACTGGCCATGCTACGAACATAGTCTAGAGGTCCGGCGTGATATCATGGTAAGAGAGAGCAATCTAAAGCCATTTGGGTCATACTAATCCCTAGGGGTGTTATAGGTATTGAGGGTACAACCGGCTCATCGACCATGTGGGAATACATGGATAGAGGAGACTTACGGAGGCCTTGAACAAGGATTACAAGTCTGGCGGAAGGAATAACCGACGAAGAGTTATTTGTCCAAGTCAAGAGAAAGTGTACATAGAAACAAGTTGCTTGACGTTCTAGAGGAATTCTAGAAAAGTGGAGCGTCGATAATGGGTTCCAAAACAACGAGAAAAATGAAGACAAATCCATCATAAAATAGGGTACAAATGTACTATTGAAATAAATTACCAGATGTATGATGGGATATTTTAATGCCATGTCAAGTCATATTGGATGGTTGCAAGTATGTGCATGTGATAGAGAAAATCATAGATATGAAAGGTCAAGTGTATGACTTTTAAATAAACTATTACATGTTCATGTTCAAACATCTCCTTTTACTATGTTTAAGACCTTAACAAGATGTAGAGTCATTGTAGCAAGACAAGAAAGAACCACAAAAAATTAGGATTTATGTACAAAATTCAAGAAGGCGATGTACCACTATGAGGATCGCGACAGGGTACTTCAAGAACGCGATGGGGTCTGTCAAAGAACGTGACAGGTCTGTTTGGGACAGGCAGACAGAACACGACGCAAGGGCCTATTGTGTTCAGAGCGCGACAGGTTCCTTGTCACAACCCACCTTGAGAACGCGACCTATCGGGTCGTCACGTTTTCAGGGTTTCTGCTTGAGCCCGAGAGGGAAAAAGCCTTGACTTTGATTGTGGTCCATACTTTCCAAGTGTTGACATAGGGGTGTTTTAAAATAGAAAACTCGACGTACACTTGATGAAAAATGATGAAACAAGTTTTAAACGAAACTAGACTTGCAAGAGTATAAACAGTAAAAAGTAATTAGAATCTTATCATGGTATTGATAGGCTATGATCTGGTTCTCACGATGAACACAGAACATGACACAGTGATGAAAAGAGAGTTAATTCGGAAATGGTACATGATAGAAATTGGGGAAAAGTGAGTCATTAGTTTTCTAACATCAAGTAGCATGGATAGTAAAATTTTCATAGCACGAGATCAAGTGTAGGTAGAGAATTAAGGTAAACATGATGGGTCGGGTACATGTTCTTAACAGAACTTCAAACAAGAAATTGACATGATAGGGTCGATAGAAATTAGGGAAAGGAGAGGGCTTTTGTTTCTAGTATCAAGAACAAAATACAGATGAGATTAATTCAATTTAGCTTGTGAGATTGCCTACCTTTGGGCGATGCAAATCCTAGGGTTATGAATGGGAAGAACAGGCTTGTAGATATTCTAACCACTTCTCCCCATGAATTTCTCCTCCAATGGCCTCTTCTCCACATCCAAGAAGTCCCAACAAAGCAATAGGGTCGGCCATGTTGGGGTTGGGGGTGATTATGCATCTAGTATGTTTAATTCCTAATAAAACTCTAACTTCCCTTAACTACGAATTTCCATATCTATCAAACTTTCCTAGCTTAATACTCTTAATTGGGTTGGGATCGGACTCCAATTCATGTCTAGCTAGTTAGGGTAGGGTTAAGAGTCCATTTTAGATTTATTGAGTTATATTAATGATTTACTTGCCCTTTTAAATTAGGCAATAATAGGGTTATGAATTTATAATATTTCTTTATTCTATCTTTTAAAACTCCTATTTTGGCCCAATAACTATCTCATGGTCCATAAGTAAAACCCATAAATTTGTTTGGCTTATTGGTTTTAATTTTATGGATATTGCACCTTTTTAATTTGGGAATTAATGAAATTACAATTTGAAATATTTCTTTTATTATACGGCCCAATGACTCTTTTATGAACCATCCATTAAAGCCCATCACTTAATGGATTTTAACTTATGGGAATTTCCCATTTTGGAATCAATGGGTATTATCAATTCTAATTATTCCATTACTTTTAACTTCTATTTTCGAGCCAATATATTATTTTCATTATTATGTTCATATTATTATACATATATATATTTTCATTTATTTACTTTTAATTTTCTGGGTTATTACTAAACATTGTATGCTAGGCAGTTTGCTAGTTGCTCCAGCCATAGTCAAGCAGGTTGTTGTGGCTCAGTAGACAGATCCAAAGTTGCATAGAGTGTTGCTACTTCCAGAGGTTGATCTGCATGATGATGGTATTGTCAGGTTCTAGGACAAACTCTATGTGCCTGATGAGGAGTCTATCAAGAGAGAAGTTTTGTAGGAGGCACATGGGTCTCGGTACTTGATTCATCCAGGGTCTACCAAGATGTACCACAGGTTGAGACGACAGTGGTGGCCCGAGATGAAGAGAGACATAGCAAATTTTGTAGCTAGGTGTTTGGTCTGTCAGTAGGTGAAAGTCGAGCACCAACATCCAGGAGGGCTTGTCTAGCGTTAGAGATTCCCATGTGGAAGTGGGACCATGTGACGACAGATTTTGTGTGTGGACTGCCACAGACTTCAGGAGGTTATGACAGTATTTGGTGGCGTGGGACTTTTTTTTTTTTTTTTTTAAAGAAAAGTGTAGCAGGGTCAGCGTCCAGTCGAGTGTACTCACCTCAGCAGGGTGAAGTAAAACCACCCCCTAGGCGATCAACCTGCTAAATACAATTTTATATATCAAGAAAAAGGTTACATAAGCAACGAGGCATACCCCTGATGGACAAGAACAATCATGTCTGCCTAAAGTTACCAAGTCCCATCCAATCCCCAATAAGAGAAGAAAGGCAAGGGCGAGGAAGCTTCCTAGAAGAGGGAAAAAACCTCATTACATCGCATAGAACAAGCAAAGTTGGCTAAGGCATTAGCCACTTGGTTGGCTTCCCTAAAGACATGAGTAACTTGAACTCCATGAGGATGCACAAAGTCAAGAATAGTCGCCACCATCTATAACAGTCCCAGGAGGGAACAACACTAGTACGTAAAGAGGACACCAGAGTCAAGAATTCGAGCAAATATTAGTAACTATGAGGCCTTCTCGACAGCCAAAAGCACACCATCATGCATAGCACGAACCTCAGCAACAATGCAAGAGCCAACACCATAGTAACGAGAGAAAGCCAAAGAAACATTTCCATATGAATCTCTAAAAATTCCACCAGCACCACAAGGCCCCGGGTTGCCTTTGCTTGCACCATCAACATTGAGCATCAAACCATAGATAGGAGGAATCCATCTCACAACTTGGATAGATTGACGAAAAACTGCTAGATTATTGCCTATTAGAGCTGGCTGGGGTGTGAGTAGCTTGGTCAGATTGTACATGGAGCAGATTGTTCCTTTGCACGAGGTGCCAATCTCTATTGTGTCAGATAGAGATCCTCGCTTCACTATGGATTCTGGCACAGTTTCAGAGAGCTTTGGGGACAGAGCTGGCGTTCAGCTATGCCTACCACCCACAGTCAGATGGACAGTCAGAGCGGACTTGCCAGACCCTAGAGGATATGTTGCGAGCTTGCTGTCTAGAGTGGCAAGTGTCTGGGGCATCTCACTTACCATTGGTTGAGTTTTCTTATAATAATCATTATCATTCCGTATCGGCATGGCACCCTATGAGGCTCTGTATGAACGACATGTCATACTCCTCTTGATTGGTTTGAGGTTGGTGAGCGGGTTTTCACTGGGCGAGCGGGTTCAGCAGTCAATAGAGGTGGTACAGCTTGTCCAACAGAGGCTTCAGACAGCGCCGAGCCAGCAAAGAGTTATGCAGATCATTGCAAGTGAACACCGTCGGTTTCAGGTGGGTGACCATGTTTGTCAGAGTGTCCCCCTATGAAGGAGGGTGATGAGTTTGGTAGGCATTGAAGTTTTTTTTTTTTTTGATAAGGGGCACAAGGAAGACAAACCACTAAGTGCACTATCTCCTAGCAGGAGATATGTTCTCACTTCCTTGGCTATTTCCCCTGCACCAAAATTTCATAACATCAATCGACCAGATATAGGAGTCTATAAGGCATACCCCTGATGAAACAAAAGAGCTAGACTAGCCTAATAGAAGGAAGACCAGTTTTATCAAATAAAATCGGGCCTTTACAAATAGATGGAAGAGATGATAGCTAAACATTGAACTACCGCCCCTGTTACAAGCATAGGAGGCTAGGCGTCTGCCACTCTGTTGGTCTCCCAATAGACATGAACCAGCTTTATGTTTGGCTTGCTTAAAAAGGACCATTCAATTCTCCACTACCAAGTACACTTCCCCGATGGGCACATATTTTTAGTTGAAGAGTGTACCAATGCAATGGAATCAAGTTGACAATAGAAATGGGGAGACCACAGTGCTCAGCCACCTTAAGCCATCGTAGAGAGCTCGAACCTCAGCAGCATGCTATTTCCTTGGCCATAGTAGAAAGCGAAGCGAGATGAATATCACCATTCGAATCCTGAATATAACCACCACCACCACAAGGGCCAGATTCCTTTGCAAGCGCCATCCACATTCAGACTAAACCATACTGGGGGGATTCCACCTAACAAGCTTAGGCACTTTCAGTTTGACTAAGGGTTTAAAACCAAACTGCTGAAGACTCTGAGTTGATTAGGAGAACTATCCTTCTTAAAAATCTCCCTCGAACTGCCACATTTAGCATATCTGATGTCAGAAATAATACTCTTCACCGATTTGATTCTTGAATCAAAACGCTTAGCACATCTGAATTTCCATATTTCCCACACCACAGTAGACGAACAACTAATGCCAATAAAACTTGAGGCGGACTGGCAGTTGGATATAGAGATAATATTCCATTAAGTCGTGGTGATATGAGGACTGAAGACCTTATCATGAACAAGTGGACTTGCCCAGTGCCACAGCAGAGTCGCTAGCTCCCCTGTAAGGAAAAGGTGATCAAGGTCTTCACCAATGGACTCTTGCAAGCATGAGGAAGCAAGTTGGATGCCAGAATCAGAAAGGCATCATCAGTGGGCACAACAAGATGCAAAATCCTCCAACCAAAATAGAGGCCCTGGGATTAATGCATGATGCAAATATAAGCAGGGCAGGCAATGAATACCATGCGTCTAATAGCTTAGAAGGCGGAGCTGGTAGAAAAATGCCATTAGTGTTACTCATCCAAACACATGTATCTGGGGTATTAGACAAGTTGATATTCTCCATGACAAGGCTAATAATGTCATGACTCCTGAGAGGATGATTTTTTGTTGTCAGACAGTCTTCTGACATAATTATGGTTGTTGAGAAGAGTTGGAAGAAGAGAATTGAACGTTCCGACTGTTCGGATCATCCTTGTGTGGTCGTGGAGGCCAGGTATGGCCGATGATGCAAGTGACAAGTGTTTTATGTGAGTTGGGAGACTTGCCCAAAAGCATTCTCTGTTTCTTGGTTTTTATCGCGACAGTGAGGGGGTCGCGTTATGATAGCGACAGACCTTGGCACTGCGTTCATGTCACCGCCGGTTTAAGTGAGCGTGGGCATGTCTGCCGCGTGTCAGCGGCTGAGAGCTCGGATGACGTCAGCAGTTTTATCGCGACAACTTAAAGAGTCGCGTTCAGGTCACGGTTGTGAAGCGTCGCGTCTTAACTCCGTTTGTGTTTTTAAGTAACCCTAGCAGAACAGAGCTGATGAAAGCTCTGCTCGGCCAGGGAGATTTGCTGTGTTGATTTCTGGGCGATTTGACTGTTAGAGCTCGTTTTGACGAGTTCCCACCATGAGGACATACTGGAGCGGAGGGAACCTCGTGTGGGCTTTGTTCTTCGTGTTCTTCGCAAAGTAGGGAGATTTCCTATCGTTTGATCCGTGTTTATCGTTCGTGTGGATAATGCGTTTACTGCTTTCCAAACCGTAGATGGCATGTGTAGGATACATTAAAGCATGAAAAATGGACTGAAATCACAGGTTTTAATGAGTTTGGGGTGAACCGGATGATGGATTCCGGACCAGGGTTCGCACCTGCTATCGCGGTCGCTCTGAGACCGCGACCAGGTCGCGACACCCCGAGCTGTCGCGTTCTGAAGGCGGTCTATCGTGCCGCCGGAGCGACAATCCGATGTTGTCATTCGAGCATAGATGTAAGTGTGTGATTATCTTCACGTGGTTTATGTTATGTGATGATAGTAGGAGGTGCATTGGCACTCTCTCTACGCTCGGGGAGTGTGTGGTTGTGGTTTCTTTGTTTATAATGTGGTTTACGTAGAAGTTTCATGTGGCTTGTGCGTTGTGCACATGGTTTCAGTGTACGTAGTGTGTAGTTTGACGCCTTCCGTGGATACCTCTTCAGTTGGGAGCCCAGGTTTTTGTGTGAGCCAGGCACGTAAGTGCTCGGGGCTTGTCCCGGTACTGGGTACCGATGAGGTCTTGTCGTCTTTCTGGACACCTCACTCTTGTGTTGAGTAGTACTCCGGCTGAGGGAAAGACGCAGTGGGACAGCGACTAGAGAGAGTTTGTTGTGTTGTCGCTTGTAGCGCGCTCGTAGTTGGGGAGACGGATACCAGGAGACTACTGGACCCCAGCTAGTCCTGTTTTCTAGTGTCTCACTTTAGGGAGCTCGGGCAGAGTCCCTAAAGGTGCCAGACATGGCCTGCGAGGTGTGTGACTTGCAGGTTGTGGTGGTTTAGTTGGACTCCACATTCTTTGTACTTGTTTTAGTGGAGCAGCAGCTGGACCTTTCGTCCATTGCTGCGAGACTGAGAGGTGGTCCTGTGTGGTTTGTCCGGGTCAGTAACTGGTGTCGAGTGTGGCGTTTCTCTACAGTAGCTCGTACACTTGTTTGGTGTTACCGTTTATTTATTTACGTTGATTCTTGTTAAGCGGCATATGGTAAGTTGTACTTATAGCTTTATATCATGCTAGATAATTCTGTAAGTTACTAGTATAGTATTTTCTGCTTTACTACTTTGTTGGTTTGCTCGGTTTCTAGGGAGTTTCCCTACTGAGCCAGTGACACGTGAGGCTCACCCCTACCTCCTACCAGGTGAGGGAGATCGGAGATTTCGCCCCCGTCGTCCAGTGGAGGGTCGGCACCACCAGCATGAATTATACTTTCTTGCTGTTACATGGGTATGCCCAAGTTCTGTTGTAGTTGGTTACAGTTGTGCTATGGCTATGTATATTTCATGTAATATGTGAGATTGTTAGATCTTATGAATAACTAAGTTGGTTCCTTTATGTTTTCACGGACAATGGTTTGATATCCCTTGTGAGGCTTCAGCCCGTTCGCAGGAGGCGGACTCATGATAGACTCGTTGTTGGTTAACGGGTCTGTTCAGTGAGGACCGTCACAAGAATTAAGCGGAGCACTGCCAACCCACTTGTGTCTCAAAATATCAATATCTTTGCCATCCCCATGACCCATCTGCTGTTTTGCATGATATGATTCCTGGCCGCATAAAAACTCCTTGGAGATACCAGAGGGAAATGCTTAGTAACTCTGAAAAGGGAGATTTGAGAAATCTGCTTCTGGCAATTTGGACCACAGCGACTGACCATACATAGCGTTCCAGATAAGCTTAGTCATGAGAAATTTGAACATGCCACATGCTTCTAACCCCCTACCTTCCTTCATGCTTCGGTTGTTAATACGATCCCAAGAAATCCAATGCTTGCACCTTTGACCATCCGCCCCATTCCAGAAAAAGGAAGCACAAGACCGCTCAATGTAGTAGGATAGACTTAGGCAAACAAGAAGCAGAAGCAATGTAAATAGGAATGGAACAAAGGACGGAGTTGATCAAAATAACCCCGCCCAGCTTGAGAGAGAATTTTGGACTTCCAAGAGGCGAGAGAGTTATTCACTTTATCCAGGATGTGCTTGTAATGGGAAATTAAAGTACGACCGACAGTAAGGGGAACACCCAGGTAGGACAACAACCTTCCTATCTTCTAAAACAATTCAGAGCTTTAACACGAAAAATTTTGGCTGTTGATGCCTTGTGAGAGATAACAAAACAGCTTTTAGACGCATTAATCTTCTGCCCAGACAGTTCTCATACACTTTCAGAAATTCTAGAAGCTTCTTAATATTGCTGGTCTGACCATTGAGAAAAATAAGCGTGTCATCGGCATAAAAGTGGGAAATAGGAAACATCCACGGGACCCCTGAAAGGGATAAGGGCTCCGGTAGAGTGTAGCATGCGCAGGCCCCTAATGAGAGCCTCCTCCATGATAATAAAGAGGTTGGAGCTAAAGGGTCCCTTGTCTAAGACCTCTGGTTGATTTAAAATAACCCACATGATGCCTAAAAGAGTGAGAACCAACAGTTACTAACCAGCATACCCACATAAGACACAAACGAGAAGAGAAGCTGAATCTCTGAAGCACCGCAAATAGAAAGTTCCACTCCACCCTATCATAAGCCTTCATCATATCCAGCTTAAAGATACATTATTCCCACGAACCTTTCTGCAGATATCCTTAATCATGTGCCTAGAGATAGACACATTCTCAATGATAGAACGTCCTTTGACAAAAGTCCCTTGCTCCTCAGAAATAATAATAGGCATTAGAGGTGTCACAACGTCCTGAAGATCCTAGAAATAATTTTGTAACAAAAATGCATAGGCTGATCGGCCTGAAGTCTCCAAAGTTCGAGGATCTTTGTTATAGGAATCAAGGTAATAATAGAGAGGTAGCCCACGAGGTAAAGGGTAGCCCTTGAAAAAGTTTTGCACCCCAGTCACAACATCCTCACCAACATGTCCCAGCAAATAGAATAAAAGGACCCCGGGAAGCCATCATGTCCATGAGCTCCCTTCCCATTCATGGCCTTACCGCAGCTTTAACCTCATCGCTGCCAGGGATTGCACATAAAGGAGAGTATGCTCTTCGGAATAAGATGTGGGAATTAACTGGAGGAGATCTGCTTCACAACAGTTTGCTCAGTCGTTAGTAAACTTCAAAAGAAGGAGATGCAACCTCCTTCAATTTTCCTGGTCCTCACACCATTGATCAGCTCGTCTATTTTAAGTCTATGATATAATTCTTCCTTCTGTTATCTTACTACAGCCTGGTAGAAAGTAGTATTACCGTCACCGTTTTGCAAACACTCCATCCTTGCTTTTGACACCACAACTTTTCATCATTGAGAAGAGCTTGTCGAAGATGTGCATGAGCCACTGACATCGCTATTCTGTTTGCTTCAGAGGGGTTAGAATCAAATCTTGTTCTATGAGAGACAGTTGACTCAGCAGCTTCAATGGAATTCTGCAGATTACCAAGACCTCCTTGTTCCAAGTACGCAGCACCTATTTTACCGCCCTAAGCTGGGATAGCATAGTATCGAAAGAATAGTGCTTCAGTTCCACCCCATGCCAAGCACTAGATACCACCGACAAAGGTATCATGAGAGGCCCAAAATCCTGGGGACCTTGTCTACAATATTTTGGCAAACCAGCAATGGAAATGATCAGAGACCCCACGCGGTAGATGACGAACAATAGTGCCAGGCATGTTGTCCGGCCAAAGGCTGTTAAACAAGGCCCTGTCCAACCTAGACCTCATCGACGCGCTTACCCGTGCGATTACTGGACTAGGTATAGGGAGACCCAATTAACCAGCATCAAACACACCAGCCCATAATAAAATCATTAAAATCAGACATGGAAATAGAATAGATAAGAGTACCACCGAGTTCTCAGAAGGCTGAGCTATGCAGTTAAAATCCACCGTAACCAACTAGGGGACATTCTGAAGAGATGAGCAAAAAGGAGGAGATCATAAATAGATCCTTTCTAACTGTCGAGTTACAGTCCAGTATACACGACGGTGAGGTAGTACATAGAAGAAGTGTAAGGCCCTCGATTTTGTTGCATTATTGTATGCATGTAAATAATTCATGTTGTGTATGTACGTATGTAAATATCTACGTAAGTACTAGTTGGTATACTATGTATGCATGTTATAATTAGTGTAAATAATGTATGAATGGTATGATGGTAGTGTGTACATGAGCGTATACATATGGCACATATATAGGTATAAGATGTGCATGGTTTCTACAGTTTTGGAGTTCTGGCCGAAGGCCAGATTGGCGTCAATATCAATGGACGCTTGTGTTGTGTAGGCGTCAACCATATGGACGGCCAACACTAATCCCAGCGTCCAGCGATGTGGACGCTAACTTCTCTGACCTGCATGCGTCGCAGAGCCGAAAATTCCGAAGCAAGCCACCCCAACCATTGGGGAGCTGTCCCCAACGGTCTGAAAGGGGTATCACATCATCTCCTGCATGGGTGAGGGTCTTTGGCTATATACAAAGCCATTTTCGCAACTCACACCCTTCTCTTGCCCCTTTGCAAGAGAGGAAGAAGAGGAAAAAAGAGAAACCCTAAATCTGTGTGAAGAGCCCTTTGCAACCCTAAAAGCTGGCTACCTAAAGCTTGCACCGGCCATCTACTGCACCAAGGAGCTAGCTGGAGTGGAGGAGGAGGCTTCCCGACTTATCTTGGAGCCACCTCATCCTAGACCTGGAGTGAAGCGTTTCTAGGAGCTTCTTGAGACAGCCCAAGGAGAGCTTCACCGAGCCCTAGATCCGTTTGGTGTATTTTCTAGAGGCAAGTACCCTACCCATAACGTCCCTGTATGTGTCTAGTTGGTTTTATCATTTTTGTACATTTTCCCTCGTGTCCTAGATCCCCAAATTCACCCCATCTTTGGAGCTCGGTCTGTGTTTTGCACAGACCTGACATTAACGGCAACATCCCTTGTCGTTAAGATCAGGCTTAGCGTCCAGCGATTGTGCGTTAACATTAATTAGCGACCATAGCTTGCCGCCAAGTTCATCTGAGCAGAACAACAAACTGTTCTGCCCTTCTATATGATTAATTTCGATATGTTTCACGATGAGGATATAATGTAATCTCTTATATGCTATGTATACTAGCTAATGTGATGGATGGAATGTGAATGTACACTTATTTTGTGGATGGTAGAGCTTATTTACATATTTAAAGCATGTGGAAGAATGTTCAGTGGATGTTCTCACCATTATCCTGATAATCCGTGGTAAAATCATGTTGCCCTATTTTGTTAGACCATGTATGTACAACCCTGTCTGTGCTCTGAGTTTCTGGAATTTTCCATCCTTGTATGATTTATCGAAATTTCTGTTTGGAAAAAATGAATCATGCGTAGGTCACGATAAATCATCCGTAAATTGTGTATTGCCCAATAAATTCGGGAATAAATCATGTGACTCTATGCATGCTAGGGTTCAGACATTGATTCTTAAATTTGTGATTGGTATTCAACTCCATGCTAACTTGAATTGTGGATAGCATGTGAATTGATGTTAGATTTTCTGTAATTACCTTTTAGGTTAGAAAAATATGAAAATTTGCATGTGGGATCCTAAACCCGAAATCAACTAGTGGTTAAAATTTCAGGTCATTTGAACAAGTATATGACACAATATGAATTTTCCATGTAAAAATGTGAACTAATGCATGCCGTTGTAAAATGATTTGATTTTGTATATAGCAACTGATTAGTGAAATTTCCTGAGTACTAGATTTCTGTAATTGTAGTGCCATGTTAGGAAAAACAGAGAAGTGTACATGTGAGTGAGAAAGTGAATGAAATGAGAGTGACATGTGTAAACATATGTGTTAAAATCGGTAAAATGTGTGATGTGTAACTTGTGCCAAATGTGACACTGCTTCCGTAGAGGGCAGTGGAACCGTATCAGGAAAAGTCCCCCTGAGAAGGTTCAATGTGTTGTGACCCTAAGGGCATTAGGGGGAAATCCTGGAGGTGGACAAGTACCACTGGTTAGGGTGGAGACTTGTTCTCCCGGTCTGCGTAGTCCAAGAGTCGCCATTGTATTGCCTAGATGGCGTCTATGTGATGTGATGTGTTGTGTCCTTCTTTGTGGTTTGGACTATGTGTCACGGCACTAAATGTGAATGTGTAAATGTGTATGTGTTCATGTGAAAAAAAAAAAAGTGAATGTAAACAATGTGTAAAAGTGCATGTGTAAAGTGTGAAATATGCGAATTTGAAATTGTGTAAAAATGTGAAACAAAATGTGAGGATGTGAGTTTGTAATCCATGTTATGACAATCTGAAATCATGCTTAAACAGTAGCTTTACTATGTATGATCATGTTTATGTATGCAAAATGCCTAGAATCCATGCTAGGGATAATGTTAAGCATATATAAACAACTTCCATACTTGGTTGTTCACATGTTGTGATTAATCGTTGTTGTAGCTCTCATGTGTTAGATTATGGTTGCTAAAGCATGTAAAACCAGCAAGCTTAAAGCATGTGAAATGTTTACGTATATGCACAGAAATGTGTAGATTCCATGTTAGGTATGTTTCCTTTCATGCATGCTCGGGAATTTATGTTAATGGCTTCCATGTCTTAGTTTTGAAGGTAGATTTTTATGTGAGGAATGAATAGAAAGCATGTGATAGGTGATTCTATTTTAGGAAATCTGAAAGCATAGTCCATGTGTTTAAATTGTAGATTCACCATGATAGGTTGTAAAATTTAATGTCAGCAATGCTACGTGTTGTGTCTTGTGAATGTGTATGTAGAACCTACTATAATATGTGCATGTACGGTATGTGTAGAAGTACTTGCGGAGTCTTTTAGACTCACTACTTGCTTCGGCGTACAGGTGTAGTTGGTGACGAGACACTTGTGGAGGAGACGTTGGAGACCGACTCCGAGCGTGGAGATTAGAGTGTTGGAGTACTTGTGACATTTTGTGATTTTCATAGTATGTAAATTGAACATTGTACTAGCATTATCATGGAAGAATGTATAAGTATGGACATCTTTGTATTTGATTTTCAGCAATTTAGATTATGTGACTTTTAGCTCTTTAAATGTTATCGAAACATGTATGTTAAATGCGGATGATGAATGAAATGAAGACAGTGGTTCTTTTACTTCCGCTACTCTGTTCTTATATTCACGTGTATCTCAGCTGAATTTATTATTGGGTAAATGTCCCACTGTGGCAACGTTCACTATATCGACGTGGGTTGGTATACCGTACCGATATAATGAGGGTCGTCACAGAGATTGGTATCAGAGCACTGGTTGAGATTGCACATGAATATACCTAAGTCATCATCCCCATTGCATGCTAAGTATGTCCACATGTGTAGAATTGATTAATAATGAATGAAAAATAGATAAGAGGATGGTTAGAAAACTTAGTAACCTAGCTCTAATGGTGGCTGAAATTTATTACAGCCATGCTTCGAGAGGTAGGCGTGGCGGAGCGCCGACCCGTGAGGACGAGCCGAGACGTGACGAGCGGGCGGAGCAGCAGGCCTCGGCACCGTAAGGTATTGTACTTCCCCCACCACCGCCTGTGGATTATGGAGTATTCATGCAAGGTCTGGTGCAAGCCATGCAGACGCAGGATCCATACCAGGCAGCACTCCAGGCACAGTTGGAGGCTCAGGTTAGACTAATAAAATGACTAATAGTCTATTTTATTTGCTTATGTGATATTATGTTGATTGTGTATTGTTTGTTGTGCACTGTAGCAGCTCAAGTACCAGCTCAGGACCATGGTGACCTTCTACCATGGAGATTCAAGAGGATGCTGCCACCCTCTTTTAAGGGGGAGGGCGATCCGTTGTTGGCAGAAAGCTGGATGAGGGAGATGGAAAGATCTTCCGAGACATCAGGTGTGCAGATGAGGATAAGGTTACATTAGCCACCTACATGCTACATATGCTTTAGTTATATTCTTGTATGTTCTGTTAAGCTAGATTTGTTAGATGGTGCTTATAACGTGTGCTACAGGAAAGAGCTGATGTTTGGTGGGCTTCATTGCTGCGTACCCGGTTTGAGGACGGAGCTATCGATGTTGCTTGGGACGAGTTCGTGAGGCTCTTTCGGGCCAAGTTCGTCCCCGAGCATGTGCAAGATTAGATGGAGCAAGAATTTCTATCTTTGGCTCAAGGCTCCATGACCATGCTGGAATATGAGGCAAGATTTTTTGAACTCTCTAATATGCACCCCATATCGTGGCAGACGAGCTCAGGAAGACAAAGACGTTCGTGATGGACTCAAGCCATAACTGCGGAAGAGACTCGTGGCGTTGGACACCGCACGTTGGACGAGGCCCTTAGTGCTGCTTGTAGGCAGGAGGGAGAGATGGAGCAATACCTGGAAGAAAGAAATCTTCGCAGAAGAGACCAGCAGCCACGTTCCAGCGGCAAGACAAGAAACGGTGTACCCCACAGCAGCGACCAGTGGCAGTCGGCAGTTCTCAGGTACCTTCTGTACGTCCCCTGGTGTGAAGAAAGAGTGTCCCCACTGTGGGAAGACACATGGTGGTACGAATATTGGATGATTACGGGCAAGTGCTTGAAGTGTGGAGCAGCGACCACAAGATCAAAGATTGCCCAAGACTTCAGCAGTAGCTCAGTGTGGAGCGCCAGCCCCAGCGGTAGCGGCAGCCGCACTAGCTACAGGAAGACCAGGAACCTCGAGCCCCAGCTCGAGTGTTTTCTTTAGCTCGTGAGGACGCCGAGCAGGCATAGCATGTCACCGAAGTACGGTTTTGCTTTTAGGTGTGCACACTCGGTTTTTGTTTGATACGGGTGCTACTCACTCGTTCATTTCCGAGCGGTTCGCTAGGAAGTTAGCCTAGAGTCAGGCATAGAGTTTGAGGATTTAGAGGTCCCTTTGTCTGTGCACACCCCTGCGGGTACGGTATCGACTAGGAAGTGCATCCGTCGTTACCTGTGTGCATTGAGGATAGAATCCTAGATGGGTGTTTCTTCTTGCTAAAGATGAAGGACTATGATGCTATTCTTGGTCTGGATTGCTAGAGGACCACTATGCGTTAGTGGATTGTCGTCGGAAGAAGATTGTTTCTGCATTCCTGCTGAGGATGAGTTCTTTCACCCCTTGCCAAGGAATTGGCGGGAAAGATGGTCATCTCTGCCATGAAGGCGATGCGCATGGTGAACAAGGTTGTGACGCTTTTCTTGCCAGCGGGGTGTTAGTGCCGAGGCTGATGAGTCACCTCTCTGCGGAGATTGAGGTAGTGCAGGATTTTCCAGATGTCTTTCCTGATGACTTGTCTGGATTGCCACTAGATAGAGAGATAGAGTTTACCATAGAGTTGCTTCCGGGCACCTCTCCTATCTCGAAGGCTCCATATCGGATGGCACCTGCGGAGTTAGCCGAGTTGAGGAAGCAATTGCAAGAGTTGCTTGATAAGGGATTTATTCGCCCTAGTGTTTCCCCTTGGGGCGCACCTGTATTGTTCATCAAGAAGAAAGACGGGTCACTTAGGTTATGCATTGACTATAGGAAGTTGAACCAAGTGACTGTGAAGAACAGGTATCCCTTACCTCGTATTGATGATTTGTTGACCAGTTGCGAGAGGCATCAGTCTTTTCTAAGATTGATTTGCGATCTGGTTATCATCAGTTGAGGATTCGGAGTGAGGTTGTGTCCAAGACGGCGTTTAGAACCCGTTATGGACATTATGAGTTTTTGGTCCTTCCTTTCGGATTGACCAATGCCCTGCAGCGTTCATGGATCTCATGAACAGGGTGTTTAGGCCTTATTTAGATAGCTTTGTCGTAGTGTTTATTGATGAGTTGGTCTACTCTCCGGATGAGGCCACACACCGTCAGCATTTGAGGGTAGTGTTAGAGTCTTCGTGAGCACAAGCTGTATGCTAAGTTCAGCAAGTGCGAATTTTGGTTGCGCGAGGTTCATTTCCTCGGCATGTTATCTCGGTGCTGGTGTGGCAGTTGATCTAGCGAAGGTCCAGGCAGTTATGGATTGGGAGATTCCCAAGACCCCTTCGAGATTCGTAGTTTTATTGGTTTAGCTGGTTACTATCGGCGATTTATTGAGGGATTTTCATCCATCGCTGCCCCTTGACTCAGCTTACAGAAAGGAGTGAAGTTTGTTTGGTCCAAGAAGTGTGAGAGTAGTTTTCAATGTTGAAGACTAAGCTCACGACAACCCCGGTGTTAGTCTTACCGAGCGGTGTAGAGGGTTTTGCTATCTACACGGATGCGTCTCGATTGGTTTAGGCTGTGTGCTAATGCAGCAAGAAAGGGTAGTGGCCTATGCTTCTCGTCAGTTGAAGGAGCATGAGAGGGCTATCCGACTTATGACTTGGAGCTCGCAGCAGTGGTTCATGCACTAAAGATCTGGAGGCACTATCTTATGGTGTCAGATTTGAGGTGTTACCGACCACAAGAGCTTGAGTATCTTTTCTCCCAAAAGGAATTAAACTGAGGCAGAGAAGATGGATTGAGTTCTTGAAGGACTATGACTTCGACCTTCAGTACCATCCTGGAAAGGCAAACTTCGTAGCAGATGCTCTTAGTGGAAAGAGGTCTCCCTCCAGCAGGATTGGAAGATGTTGGAGGATGCAGCGTGCTCTATGACCGAGTTAGAGCCATCGCTGTGTCAGGCTTTTGTAGCTCAGCTACCCTTAGATCCTCTGTTTGGATGAGGTGATGAGCAGCAGAACCGACCCTAGGTTGTTAGAGTTAGTGGGCAAGGCGGGCATTGCTCGTGATGAGGATGGTGTGATCAGATTTCAGCACCGAGTGTGTGTTCCTGCCATTGTAGATGTCCGTGAGCATGTCTTAGCAGAGGCTCATAGTCGCGATTCTCTATTCATCTGGGTAACACTAAGATGTACCAAGATCTAAAGAGGTCATTTTGGTGGTCCGGCATGAAAGGATTTGCGGATTATGTGTCCAGATTTCTAGTGTGTCAGCAAGTGAAAGCCGAGCGGCAGCGACCATCTGGCCTTATGCAGAGGATGGATATCCCAGTATGGAAGTGGGAGGCTGTCACTATGGATTTCGTCTCGGGTTTGCCTCGATCTAGAAGGGGCAATGATTCGATTGGGTAGTTGTAGATAGATTCTCGAAGACTGCTCATTTCTTGCCTATGAAGAAGAAGCAGTCAGTAGAGAGTTTAGCTAGATTGTATGTTAGTGGTATCATTAGATTGCATGGTGTGCCGAAGTCGATCATTTCGGATCGAGATCCGAGATTTACTTCGAGGTGTGGAAGGGTCTTCAGGATGCTTTAGGTTCGGAGCTGAAGCTCAGTGCGGCGTTTCATCCCCAGACTGATGGACAGTCCAAAGGACTATCCAGACGCTCGAGGATATGTTGAGGGGTGTGTTCTGGATTGGAAGATGATTGGGAGCGCCATTACCTCTTGTGGAGTTCGCATACAACAACAACTTTCATGCTAGTATGGTATGGCTCCATTCGAGGCGTTGTATGGTAGGCCCTGCAGATCTCCTTTATGTTGGGAGGAGATTGGTGATAGGCAGTTGATCGGACCGGAGTTAGTTCAGGAAACTTCGGATAAGATCCAGCTTATCAGGAAGAGGCTTGTTGCGGCACAGGATAGGCAGAAGAGTTATGCCGACAACAGAAGGAAGGATTTAGAGTTCGAGGTTGGCGATCATGTCTTCTTGAAGATATCGCCTACTCGTGGTGTCGTCAGATTTGGCCGGCATAGTAAGTTGAGCCCTAGGTTCATTGGCCCATATGAGATTCTCAGACGTTTGGGCAGTGTGGCATATGAGCTAGCCTTACCCCCAGCTTTGGCTAGTTCATCCTGTGTTCCACGTTTCGATGCTCAGGAAGTATGTCCGAGATCCGTCTCATGTGATTAGTCATGAGCCAGTGGAGATTCAGCCAGATCTGTCGTATGTCGAGCAACCAGTAGCTATTCTTGACCGGAAGGTTCAGCATCTCCGGAACAAGAGTATTGCGTCGGTGAAAGTTCTCTGGCGGAACTTCTCACGAGAGGAGGCTACTGGGAGCTTGAGGATGTGATGAAGAAGAAGTATCCCCTTTTGTTGAGTAGCGTCGTTCTAACTTCGAGGACGAAGTTTCTTTTAAGGGGGAGAGGGTGTAAGGCCCTCGAATTTTGTTGCATTATTGTATTGCATGTAAATAATTCATGTTGTGTATGCACGTATGTAATATCTACGTTAGTACTAGTTGTATACTTATGTATGCATGTGTATATATTAGTGTAAATAAGTATGAATGGTATGATGGTAGTGTTACATGATAGCGTATACATATGGCACATATATAGGTATAAGATGTGCATGGTTTCTGCATGTTTTGGAGTTCTGGCCGAAGGCCAGATTGGCGTCAATATCAATGGACGCTTGTGTTGTGTAGGCGGTCAACCATATGGATGCCAACACTAATCCCCGCGTCCCGCGATGTGGACGCTACTTCTCTGACCTGCAATGCGTTGCAGAGTCGGAAATGTTGGGTTATTGGTTGGTTTGGAACTCCTAAGTTGTAATTTAATGATATCCAATGAACAACACTCATACCTTGATTTTGATGATGACATACTGTGATATGATGATGACATATTGTGATTTTAATGATGAGATATTGTGACATGTTGTAATTTTGATGATGATATGTTGAACATGTTTACATCTTATACATATCACATAATGCTTAAACACATGTTTCTGATGTTTAAATATCATATTTTAATGATAATATCTTATACTAATGGTTTATGTGTTAATTTTCAGGTTCACACATTTTTGTCTTGGTAGTGTCGACACTAGATCAAAGCAGGTCCGAGTCCCATATTCCAGAAGACCCAGTTTCTAGACTGGGACAGCAGGTCGACACTAGATCAAAGCAGGTCGACACTAGTCCCAGATTCCAGAAGGGCAGGTCGCACTAGCTCAAAGCAGTCGACACTAGTCCCAGATTCCAGAAGGGCAGTCGACACTATCTCAGGGCAGGTCGACACTAGACCCAGTTTCCAGCAGACCAGTTTGCAGAAATAGGACAGCATGTCGACACTAATGGGGCAGGTCGACACACTCCGCTGAAAGTCAAAATCGTGAATTTTCTGTACACGTGGCGCTTGGGATTTAAGGATTTGACCTAGGGTTCCGTCCCCATGCACCCCAAAGCACTTTATGGACATATGGGCTATAAATACCCATGTTCCTTGTACCCCAAAGGAAGAGGCCCATATACTTCCTGAAGACCTTTTTGGGCGGCTGAAAGGGGCTTTCTAGATCTGTCTCCTCTCAGAAGCTACAAGCCATCCTTCAAGAGGAAGTACAAGGAATCAAGGGAATCCCTGGAGAGAAGCTTGCTGTGCAAGGCAAGGGAGCAGATCCAACTGAAGAGGCTCAGGAGAAGAGGATTTTCGCATTTCAGATGCCATCAAAGCAGAGCATCGCCGATTGAGGAGATCTCCATCGATTTCCATCAGCCTCCTCAATTGAAGTCTCTGCAAGGCCTCTTCATCAAGAACACTCTTTCTACATCTATTTCCCTCATCTCAGAGTTTTTTCTTCCTTATTTCGTCTGTGATATTTTATCTGATTCTGCACAAATTTCTGTGTACGAATATGTCTTGAATCAGATCATTGCTAGATGATCTGATCTCTTTTGTGTTTGATCTAGCTTTTGTACTCTGAGCCGTCGAGCTCAGGTTTGTGAGTCGTCGCACTCATTGTGTGGTTTGAGCCGTCGTGCTCAATTTGGAGCGTCGTACTCCGGTTGTTGTTTGAGCCGTCGTGCTCATTTTGGAGTCGTCGTGCTCCAGGTGTTTCTTGAGTCGTCGTGCTCAAGGGTGTTTTGGAGTCGTCGCGCTCCTGTGTGAGTTGTACTCAAGGTTTTTGAGTAGTGTGGCCTCACTGTGTGAGGGGTGGACGTAGGAGTCACTGGAGGTGATTTCCGACCACCTAAAAATCCTCTGTGCATTGGTTTGATTTGTTGTTTGCCTTTGTGTCTCGCTAGATGCATGTATAGGGATTTCGTTCACACTACTAATTGATTTGCTCACACACCCAAATCACACTTCAGATCAGTAAATTAATTGGGTGATTTGATCTCTGATTAGAAGTAATTTTAATTGCTTAAGCTTCCGCGTTAATTGGCATTAGATCTATTCAACCCCCCCTTCTAGATCTGATCCTTCCACCCATCCGTTCCTAACAATTGGTATCAGAGCGGGTTAACGTCTATCTCTGATCTGATTTGATTGCTTCTGTTTGATCTCTGTGTAATTGCTTGAATTGTTTGCTTGCTCTTTCACTATCTCATTGATTGATTCTCGAGGATTTGTAGCCGAAGGCCATTCCATTAATAGACCACCATATTTTGATGGGTCTGATTATTCATATTGGAAAAATCGCATGCATTTTTCTTAGGCTCAAAACTATGAAATTTGGAGGATAGTTGAAGTGGGTCCTTCTGAAACTGAAGATGAGAAATGTGGACTAGAGAGCAAATTAGGAACTACTCTTAATTATAGTGCCATGAACATGCTTCAGTGTGCAGTCCCCCTAAAGAATATTCAAGATTATCCATGTGTAAATCTGCTAAAGAAATGTGGGATAAACTTGAATTGATGTATGAGGGAACATCTCAAGTTAGGGAAATCAAAGCAAACATACTTGTTTCTGAATATGAATTGTTATGATGAAATCTGATGAATCGATTTCTGAAATGTTTGCTAGGTTTATGATAATTGTCATGGACTGAAGGCATTAGGTAAGGAATACACTGATGCTGATCTGGTAAGAAAACCTTTGCGCTCTCTATCATCTATTTGGCACACAAAGGCTACAGTGATTGAAGATTCTAAGGATTTATTCAAATCTCCTTGGATGAACTCATAGGATCTTTAATGACTTATGAAATAAATCTGAAGAGAAATAAAAACACATGCTTAAGACTAAACCAGTAGCACTTAGGCTTCATCAAGCATCAAGAGAAAAATCAAGAAACATCAAGTCTGAGAGTCTAAGTTTAATGAATGAACTTGACATCATGACTAGACATTCAAAAAATTTTACAATCAAGAGAAGAAGATTCATGAAAAGAAACAATATTCTTCTAATAAAAGGAATGCTTCTTCTTCAAATTGTATGATAGCAGAAAAAAAAACTATGAAGATATTGATTGCTATAGGTACAACAAGAAAGGACACATGAAAGGTGAGTGTCCTGAGATCAAAAAGGACAAATATGAGAAGAACAACAAATTGAAGAAGCCAAAGCCATGATTGCAACTTGGTCAGATGAAGACCAAGTGAGGATGATGAAGAGAACTCTTCAAGTTCAGCAAATGAGGAGTTATGCTCATGGCTAACAGAAGTGATGGAAAGGACTCACAAGAAAAGGAGCAAAAAGAATTCAGAAAACTATGGCTCTCACAGCAAAAGTCTAAGAGTTCAGAACACTCTTCATCCTCTTCAGAACACAAGAGTTCAAATGGGTCTAAAAGGTCAGGTAAATCAACTCCAGATCCATTTATGTTTTCAATT
The DNA here is from genome assembly GCA_014218235.1 of Colocasia esculenta. Classification (NCBI taxonomy): domain Eukaryota; kingdom Viridiplantae; phylum Streptophyta; class Magnoliopsida; order Alismatales; family Araceae; genus Colocasia; species Colocasia esculenta. Next base: position 28,346 of record JACBKR010001716.1, on the reverse strand, counting down.
CTGATTCTGATGAAGATGAGGGCATGCCTTATGCTGAATTGATTAAATTCTGTGAAAAATACAAAGTCTTAATGTACAACTGACACTAAAAATAGACTTGAAAAAGACTTTAAAACATTGCCATAAAGAAAGTGAAACTTGAAAAATACACTTGAATTGCTCCAGAAAAATGACAAAGATCCTTCAGAAGAAATGAGAATTTGAAAAATGAAGTTGAAAAATTAAATTCTGAAAAGAGAATTTGGAAGATGAAGTCCAAATCTGTGAAACTAAATTGAATGGATTGAAGAAAACCATGAGCTATTGAAATCAAAAGTCATTGATCTGGAAAATGAAAAAGAAGAATTGATTGATCTCAATAACAATTTCAAATTTGATAATGATCAATTAAACAAATAAATCTCTAATATGGCTCATGATCATCAAATAAATGAGAGATGCAAACAACTTGTTGAAGAAAATTGTCACTTAAAAAGGAAGATTGAAGGCTTGTTCCATGACAGACCATTGGAGAATGAATGTAGCAATTTGAATAAAAAATTTCTGACTTGGAAAAACAATTGCTCAATTTGAAAATGAAAAGAACAGATGAAAAATGGTTTGGATGTCATGCTAAACAAGCTTCAAACTTCAGAAAAAGAAGTTGTTGCATTAAAAGCTGAAAAACAGAAGATTCAAAATGAATTGAAGAACACAAGTCTTGCTTCTGTTAAAACTAAGAGAAATGAAAAGAAAAGCACAATAACATTGTGAAATCTGCTGTGAACGAACCCTGATATCTCTAATGGAAAACTAGTGAAAGTTCTTGTTCAGACCAGAAGAAAAAAGGAGAATGCCACTGTCAAGAAGATTCATCTACCTTCTCCATCAGTCAAAAAGCTCCAAGACAAGTTCCAATACACATCATGCCAAGAGCCACCAAAAGGTACCTCTTCCCCTCATGGTAAGCCTCCTCACATAAAAGGAGATTCCAGCAAATGCACAAATGCCAAGGTAAGTATTAGGTAAAAATTACTCTCATTTGCTTTCACTGTAATAAACCTGGTCATCTTGCCAAACATTGCTGGAATAGAAATCAAAATTTCAATAAACATGCAAATCAGTCCAATGCTTCCATTGTCATAAATTGGTCATATTTCTAGGGACTGTTGGTACAGACTGATTTTGTTGTGCATGCTCAGAAATTTCAGTCTAATGCACATGCTCATACACTATAATAAACATCATGTTCATACTGAAAATGTTCAGAAATTCCATGTGTATAGGCATAGAAATGTTGCACAAATCATTTTTTTCTGTTCATATTAAAAATCCAAAAAATAGAAAACTTCATGAAAACATAGATGCATTGATCAAGGCAAAAAAAATCTGGAACTAATTCTGCTCATAGTTCTATCAATGAAAGAAATGCATCTATACAAAAATTAAAAGCATTTTGGATTCAGAAGCTTTGTTGCAATCTAACATTGATTTCATTGCAGGACCTAAACAAGTGTGGGTCCCAAACCACAGCTTGATCAGCAAGCTGAGAAGTCTTGCAGCCATACACTGTAAATGGATTCAAGATATTGGTTGTGCAAGGCTAGAATGATAGAGAAAATAGGTAAAATCTTTGAAAAAGAATGAAGACCATTCAGGTAAAACTTCTTATTATTTCAATTTTGAATTGCCTGAATTGAAACGAATGTTTAATTTCTATCTGAAAATGAGAAATGGTTTCAATGCTACTCCCAACAATGAACTTATGTCATAACAATTGGAATCAATTGGTGTTATCATGCATGCTTAACTGTTCCCATGAGTCTGTGTGCATACTAACTGCTTGACTTCTTGGTATATCAATGATGACATGTGGAAAAACAAGTTATGCTTGTTTGGAAACTATCATTATGCGTGAGTAAAATACTCCGTCAAGTACCAAAAGTCAGTTATGCTTAAAGCTAATTGTGCTCATAATCATGTGTAAATTGCTTGCTAACTTTTTCATTCCATGCACATATTAAGGAGGAGTAAATTTGAAAAAGTGCAAAATATTTTTCAATAAATGCAATGAATTTCATGCTAAAAATAAAGTGTAATTGACCCTTTTTGCAGTGACTATGTGGTATATCAAATGGTGAAATGTGAAAGGACAAGTTAGGCTTGTCTGGAAACTATCCATCATGCGTCAGAAAAATTCTCTGCCAAGTATCAATAGTCTTCTCTGCATAAAGGTCATCAAGCAAAATGAAAATATCAAAACTTTATTTTGAGTCTTTGCAAAATCTTCTCCTTCAATAAATTGCCTGTTGATATATGCTTGATCATGTTCATACTCTTTCTGAGCAAATTGCTTGGAATGAACATAGCTGAATTGCTTAAATGATCATTTCATATCATGCATATCTTATGGGGGAGTGAATTCGAAAGAATCTTGAGTGAAATTTGGAGAAATTTGCTGGAGAAATATTCTGTCATATCTGATTCATCATCAACTCTCATTCAGTTTGTTGACAAATATTCTTGCTCATAAATTCCTCACTCTCACATTGCATTGACATTCTTGTATATCAAATGGTGATTTGAAGAAAGACAAGTCAGGCTTGTCTGGACACTTTCACTATGCGTGAGTATATTTATCCGCCAAGTATCAAGAGTCTTGTATGCAATTGTTGAGGGGAGTCATTGTCATATCTCTTGACCTTACTTGTCTATCTTGACCCCAAATTCATCAGAATTTTTGAGTCCTTGTGCTATTTCTTATGAGAGAATTAAGACATTGAAACTAAATCATTGTGCATTTAGTTTAATTTCAAAGATTCAGTATCATTTCAAGGTTAAGAATCTAATACTGAATGTTTTTTAAATGATTTGCAAAAACCATTATAGGCACATGAGTGGCTTAATATTTCACATGTGTATGTTTAAGCTCTATTTTTACCACATGTTAAGAATAATCTTTCTAAATTCATAGTCATGATTTTTGGTCAAGCAAAAATATTCCTGTAAAATGTCAAAAGAAAAATGATCAATCTGGAAGATACAAACAGAGCAATGCAAATGCTTGAACCACTGAGTACCGGCCATTTCACCTGACAAGTGATTGTTTCGCGTCAAAAAGTGGAAACCAAAATTTTCAACTCTGTATAAGATAATGAAAGTTAAACCACTGAGTAATCAGGAGGTCTTGCATCTGATCAATGTGATTTCTTGCACTGAAAAGTGAGATTTAACTAATTTATTTTTGTATTCTTTCCTAGTAAAATTAAAGGAAAATCAAAACAGGATAGAAAAGCTTAAGACCTTAATTAAGTTCATGTTTACTGTGTTTAGACCTATTATTTTTTAATTGTGTTAACTTAAGCTCCTAACATCCTTGTTAAATACTTCTGCCCACTCATATAGGTCACTTTATTTCACATGTGCATCATTATTTTAACCACATTCGATCATTATAATTTGCTATTCTTTGTGTTGAGTGTGTCTTTGTGATTAAACTTTGTTGCACAATAACAAAAACAAATAATTTTCTCTCAACTGATAATATCACTTTGCCTCACTTATTTTGAATGACTCTGACCATTTTTCCCTACTTTCATTTCTTGATCTTCTACAATCTTGTTTCTCTCTCTCTTGTCTATCCTTTTGATGCGTTAAAAAGGGGGAGAAAAGTGCACATCAAAAAGTGGGAAAAAAAGGGGAGAAAAGGGCCTTCCAAAAGGGGAGAAAAGACCTTCAAAGGGGAGAAAGTTCTTTAAAGGAGAAAGGGCAAAGTGTGTATATGGTCAAAGGGGGAATTATGCAGTCAAGGGAGTCAAGATATTGGGAGATTGTGCATATGTTTTGTCATCATCAAAAAGGGGAGATTGTTGGGTTGAGTGTGTTTTGGAACTTCCTAAAGTTGTAATTTAATGATATCCAATGAATAACACTCATACCTTGATTTTTTGATGACATACTGTGATATTGATGATGACATATTGTGATTTTAATGATGAGATATTGTGACATGTTGTAATTTTGATGATGATATGTTGAACATGTTATACATCTTATACATATCACAATATGCTTAAACAACATGTTTTTGATGTTTAATATCTCATATTTTAATGATAATATCTTATACTAATGGTTTATGTGTTAAATTTTCAGGTTCACACATTTTTGTCTTGGTAGTGTCGACACTAGATCAAAGCAGGTCGACACTAGTCCCAGATTCCAGAAGACCCAGTTTCCAGACTGGGACAGCAGGTCGACACTAGATCAAAGCAGGTCGACACTAGTCCCAGATTCCAGAAGGGCAGGTCGACACTAGCTCAAAGCAGGTCGACACTAGTCCCAGATTCCAGAAGGGCAGGTCGACACTAGCTCAGGGCAGGTCGACACTAGACCCAGTTTCCAGCAGACCAGTTTGCAAAAATAGGACAAGGTCGACACTAGATTAGGGCAGGTCGACACACTCCGGCTGAAAGTCAAAATCGTGAATTTTTCTGTACACGTGGACGCTTGGGATTTAAGGGATTTGACTTAGGGTTCATGCCCATGCCCCAAAGCACTTTATGGACATATGGGGCTATAATACCCATGTTCCTTGTACCCCAAAGGAAGAGAGCCCATACACTTCCTGAAGAACCTTTTTGGCGGTTGAAAGGGGCTTTCCAGATCTGTCTCCATCTCCAGAAGCTACAAGCCATCCTTTCAAGAGGAAGTACAAGGAAATCAGGGGAATCCCTGGAGAGAAGCTTGCTGTGCAAGGCAAGGAGCAGATCCAACTGAAGAGGCTCAGAGAAGAAGGATTTCTGGCATTTCAGATGCCATCAAAGCAGAGCATCGCCGATTGAGGAGAATCTCCATCGATTTCCATCAAGCCTCCTCAATTGAAGTCTCTGCAAGGCCTCTTCATCGAAGAACACTCTTTCTACTCTATTCCCTCATCTCAGAGTTTATTCTTCCTTATTTCGTCTGTGATTTTGTGCATGAAGTTCTACACAAATTTCTGTGTACGATATGTCTTGAATCAGATCATTGCTAGAGGATCTGATCTCTTTTGTGTTTGATCTAGCTTTTGTACTCTGAGCCGTCGAGCTCAGGTTTGTGAGTCGTCGCACTCATTGTGTGGTTTGAGCGTCGTGCTCAATTTGGAGTCGTCGTACTCCAGTTGTTGTTTGAGCCGTCGTGCTCAGTTTGGAGTCGTCGTGCTCCAGGTGTTTCTTGAGTCGTCGTGCTCAAGGGTGTTTGGAGTCTTCGCGCTCCTGTGTGAGTTGTACTCAAGGTTTTTGAGTAGTTGTGGCCTCACTGTGTGAGGGGTGGACGTAGGAGTCACTGGAGGTGATTTCCGAACCACCTAAAATCCTCTGTGCATTGGTTTGATTTTGGTTTGCCTTTGTGTCTCGCTAGATGCATGCATAGGGATTTCGTTCACACTACTAATTGATTTGCTCACACACCCAAATCACACTTCAGATCAGTAAATTAATTGGGTGATTTGATCTCTGATTAGAAGTAATTTTTAATTGCTTAAGCTTCCGCGTTAATTGGCATTAGATCTATCAACACCCCCTTCTAGATCTGATCCTTCCACCCATCCGTTCCTAACAGGAAATTCCGGAAGCAAGCCACCCCAACCATTGGGGAGCTGTCCCCAACGTCTGAAAGGGGTATCACATCATCTCCTGCGTGGGTGAGAGGTCTTTGGCTATATACAAATCCATTTTCGCAACTCACACCCTTCTCTTTGCCCCTTTGCAAGAGAGAAGAAGGAAAAAAGAGAAACCCTAAAATCTGTGTGAAGAGCTCACCTTTGCAACCCTAAATCCGGCTACCTGAAGCTTGCACCTGCCATCTACTGCAGCAGGAGCTAGCGGGTGAGGAGGAGGCTTCCCCGACCTTATCTTGGAGCCATCTTCATCCTAGAACCTGGAGTGAAGCTTTTCTAGGAGCTTCTTGGGATAGCCCAAGGAGAGCTTCACCGAGCCCTAGATCCGTTTTGGTGTATTTTCTAGAGGCAATACCCTACCCATAACGTCCCTGTATTTCTAGGTTGGTTTTATCATTTTTGTACATTTCCTTGTGTCCTAGATCCCCAAATTCACCCCTCTTTGAAGCTCGGGTCTGTGTTTTGCACAGACCTGACATTAACGGCAACATCCCTTGTCGTTAAGATCATGCTTAGCGTCCAGGTATTGTGCCGTTAACATTACTTAGCGGCCATAGCTTGCCGCCAAGTTTCATCTGAGCAGAACAACACTGTTCTGCCCTTCTATATGATTAATTTCGATATGTTTCACAGATGAGGATATAATGTAATCTCTTATATGCTATGTATACTAGCTAATGTGATGGATGGAATGTGAATGTACACTTATTTTGTGGATGGTAAGCTTATTTACAATTTAAAAGCATGTGGAAGAATGTTCTGTGGATTTTCTCACCATTATCCTGATAATCCGTGGTAAAATCATGTTGCCCTATTTTGTTAGACCATGTATGTACAACCCTGTCTGTGCTCTGAGTTTCTGGAATTTTCCATCCCTTGTATGATTTATCGAATTTTTCTGTTTTGGAAAAAATGAAATCATGCGTAGGTCACGATAAATCTTCCGTAAATTGTGTATTGCCCAATAATTTTGGGAATAATCATGTGACTCTATGCATGCTAGGGTTTAGACAGTGAGTTCTTAAATTTGTGATTGGTATTCAAGTCCCTGCTAACTTGAATTGTTGATAGCATGTGAATTTGATGTTAGATTTTCTGTAATTACATTTTAGATTAGAAAATATGAAATTTGCATGTGGGATCCTAACCCAAATCAACTAGTGGTTAAAATTTCAGGTCATTGGACAAGTAATGACGCATATGAATTTTCCATGTAAAAATGTGAACTAATGCATGCCGTTGTAAATGATTTGATTTTGTATATAGCAACTTGATTAGTGAAATTTCCTGAGTACTAGATTTCTGTAAATGTAGTGCCATGTTAGGAAAACAGAGAAGTGTACATGTGAGTGATAAAGTGAATGAAATGAGAGTGACATGTGTAAACATATTTTTAAATCGTAAAATGTGTGATGTTGTACCTTGTGCCAAATGTGACACTGCTTCCGTAGAGGGCAGTGGAACCGTATCAGGGAAAAGTCCCCCTGAGAAGGTTCAATGTGTTGTGACCCTAGGGCATTAGGGGGAAATCCTGGAGGTGGACCAGTACCACTGGTTAGGGTGGAGACTTGTTCTCACCGTCTGCGCAGTCCAAGAGTCGCCATTGTATTGCCTAGATGGCGTCTATGGTGATGTGATGTGTTATGTCCTTCTTTGGTGGTTTGGACTATGTGTCACGGCACTAAATGTGAATGTGGAATGTGTATGTGTTCATGTGAAAAAAAAAAAAACGTGAATGTGACAATGTGTAAAAGTGCATGTGTAAAGTGTGAAATATGCGAATTTGAAATTGTGTAAAAATGTGTACCAAAATGTGAGGATGTGAGTTTTTAATCCATGTTATGACAATCTGAAATCATGCTTAAACAGTAGCTTTACTATTTTATGATCATGTTTATGTATGCAAAAATCCTAGAATCCATGCTAGGGATAATTGTTAAGCATATATAACAACTTCCATACTTGGTTGTTCACATGTTGTGATTTAATCGTTGTTGTAGCTCTCATGTTGTTAGATTATGGTTGCTAAAGCATGTAAAACCAGCAGCTTAAAGCATGTGAAATGGTTACGTAATGCGTAGAAATGGTAATTCCAGTTAGGTATGTTTCCTTTCATGCATGCTCGGGATTGTTAATGGCTTCCATGTCTTAGTTGGTTGAAGGTAGATTTTTATGTGAGGAATGAATAGAAAGCATGTGATAGGTGATTCTATTTTAGGAAATCTGAAAGCATAGTCCATGTGTTTAAATTGTAGATTCACCATGATAGGTTGTAAAATTTAATGTCAAGCATGCTACGTGTTGTGTCTTGTGAATATGTATGTAGAACCTACTATGATATGTGCTGTACGGTAATGTGATAGAAGTACTTGCGAGTCTTTTAGACTCACTACTTGCTTCGGCGTACAGGTGTAGTTGGTGACGAGACACTTGTGTGGAGACGTTGGAGACCGACTCCGAGCGTGGAGATTAGAGTGTTGGAGTACTTGTGACATTTTTGTGATTTTCATAGTATGTAAATTGAACATTGTACTAGCATTATCATGGAAGAATGTATAAGTATGGACATCTATGTATTTTGTTTTCAGCAATTTAGATTATGTGGACTTTTAGCTCTTTAAATGTTATCGAAACATGTATGTTAAATGCGGATGATGAATGAAATGAAGACAGTGGTTCTTTTACTTCCGCTACTCTGTTCTTATATTCATGTGTATCTCAGCTAAATGTTATTATTGGGTAAATGTCCCACTGTGGCAACGTTCACTATATCGACGTGGGTTGGTATAACCGTACCGATATAATGAGGGTCGTCACAAGAAGTACCAGCGTTGCACACAAGAGATATGGACGGAGAAGTAGAAGCAACATCTTGAACAGAATCCCGTGTCCACCAGAACACCCATATTTTTATTCATTCTCCATATTACCAGCACAACTATCCATACGCAGAGACTTACACAGAGCCGGAGCCTGATAAAAGTTGTTTTAGGTTCAGAAATACCAACGATCTGAGGGTATGCTTCTTAACCATATTCTTTAAACTTTTCCTGAGGCTACATTAGAAACCCCCCTAATATTCCAGATTAGGGCAGAGCAATTCATGAGGACTTATACCTTCTCTCGTCCCAGCAGCTTTTGCTTTAGACCTCGTTCATACTCCATGTCCATGTTTCCCCAGAACCTCCTTGTTCACTCCAGTCTGGCATGAGGAAATTTTCTTTTGATGCAATAACTCCACCTCCCCTCAGCAACAAAATAATGTCTAGGTTGCAAACAATCTCTGGAGTAGGATGACGGTTGTGGGTTTTTATTTCCACAAGATGAAGATGGAACCATTAAGTGAGCATTCGCTACAGTACCATGCACGTTAGCCGACCCGGGCGAAGATCTCTCAAACCGCTCGATGCTAGACCCATGCACGTAACCAGTCTCGGGCAATGACGCCTCCAACTGTTCAATGCCAGTTCCGTGCACGTAGGGGCCGCGACGATGACACCTCATGCCACACGTTATCAAGATGTAAGACCACTGTAGCCATCTACTGATGCACCCGCTGCAAGTCCCCTTTCGGGATCTCAACAAAACCATCTTCCATAGGCTCTTCCAGCATAGAATTCTTCTGGGCAGCCCCTTGTCCTGCATATTCCTACGACGATGCTAGACCTTTTCATCTAAAGAGAACTCAACTGGTTTCTATCATGATGATAGGGACATTTTCATTTTATTTCTGCCATGTTTTCTTCTGCCCCCCCCTTGTAGGCCGCTGCCACTCTTTCTCAGTTCGGACATCAGCGATCTCTGGGATCGGAGCCTTTTGACCTATAGGTTTTTTCCTGTAACAATCATCCACACTATGACCCACCTTACGGCAGAAGGAGCATACCGATGGGATCCTGTGAAAGTTCACCTGTTGCCAGAAACCATCCTTGTCGCAGCCGATCCAAATCCATTCCGATCTAGGCTTTTTAATATCAAGTTCCACACAGACAAGGGCTTCATGAGTTTGCGTAATGGCTTGGAAGCATCATGGACTTGCAGGACCATGCCAAAATTACCTGCAATGGACCTCAAAAAATCTTCATGGTAGAAGTTAACCGGTAGAAGCGGGAACCAATCCAGACAGGTATTAAGGTTGGATCATAGGAGTAATCAAAGTTAGGTTCCCAGCAGAAGAACCTATACAGACCCCCCTATATCGGACCCTTCCCCATCACTGAGCGAGTTGGAGGCTTAGCGTAACGGCTTCAGTTACCTCTAGAGTTGGCAGCAGTCCACGACATGTTCACGCATCGATGTTGCAGAGGTACCTTGCAGATGCGTCACATGTTCTCTCGAGTTCAGAATGGTCAGACGTGACACCTGTGTTGACAGTGCCAGAGTTTCCATTGTACATTGAGGATCACCAAGTTCAAAGGTTGAGGAACAAAGTGATTCCATTGGTTTGTGTTGCTTGGCGGCGGCACTCAAGCGGTGAGTCAAGTTGGGAGCGGGAGGATGAGATGCGTGAGCAGTTTCCATACCTCTTCAGAGATTTCTCATCCCTTGTTTTGCTTAAATTTCAGAGAAAAATTCCTTTAAGGGGGGAGGTTGTAAGGCCATTGGCCTTAATGGACCTTTTGGTACAGTGGCTGGTTGACGTCAAGGGGCCTTGACATCAAGCGTGTGTTGACAGCAGCATGGTGTGACGTCAACAAATTATTGACGGCAATCGATGTTGTCGTCTACCCAGATTTCTGATTTCTGGAAGTTTTAGAGCGTTGAACCTGACGACAATTGATGTCGACATCAGGTTCTGGCAGTGAAGTTGACGACAACACATGTTGATGTCAACTGCCGCCCATCCTATTTTTATATGGCAACCCGAGGCACCCCTCCTACCACCTTTCTCCCATTCCACCCCTTCACATTCACTTCTTCCCTTATCCACCTCTTCCGGAGGCTAACAGGAGTTCGTGAGGAGGTCATGGTGCATGTGGCGGCTGTGGATCGGAGAGGAAATGTCTGATTGGAAGGGTCGACTTTGCGGGGTGTGCTTGGTGGATCGGTGTGATTCCAAGGCTTCTTCTTGAGGATTTTAGTGTGTGGAGGTAGGGATCCTACCCCTGAACCATTCTTGGCTATGTTATGAACATGAATTGCATATGATTTCTGTGTAGACCGTGGTTTTGGGGAGGGTTTTTTCCATGCCAAGATTTTGGGTATGATTGCCGATCCGAGTGTTGGATCGTCGTCTTCCGGATTTACACTGGTGTAGTTGGATGAGGGAAAGTGTTTCCCATCATCGGATCTGGTTTTTGGGGATTGGATTGCCCTTGGGAGCAACCTAGGGCCATATCAGCTGCTGGAAGCTGGTGAATTTGACGGCAAGGTTGTGGCCATCTAGTTCTTCAGAATGAACTTGTCGTCAAGATTCCTTGACGTCAAGATGTGGTTGATGGCATAGGCTGTGCCGTTTACTTATGGTTAACGTTAATCGGGATTGCCATCAACCCACAGGTAGGTCCCAGCAATTGATGCCCCCTTCTGTGTGTGTGAGGCTCATGCACATAGTGTCTGCCTCCTCGCACAGTGTGCCAGACGAGGAGAGCATCTCCGTCTGCACGTGTGTCGTGCTGTGTTGTGCTTGTGTTGTGCTGTGTATACCAGGGCGTTGAGCTGGGTTCCATCTGGATGACTGGCATGGAGCTATTTCGCCAGTGAGCCTAGGTGTCGAGTGCGACTCCATCCAGTGCGTGCCCCTTGTGGTGGTTACGAGCCGGTTTCTGTGGGGCCCCTCTCCACCATTTGAGTTTGGCATAGGGGAAAATCAATCGAGGACCAGTCATGAGGGAGAGCATTTGAGTGTGCACGCATGGCTGGGGTTTGAGGACTTTGTAGTGTCGAGATGCCAAGCCATTGGCCCTAGCTGGTCCTACCTTTTGTGTGTGAGTTTGTGGTTGTCATTGTGTTTTTGTGTATTGTCGAACCTGCGAGGTTCTAGTCCTGTGACGTGCTTCTATGAGGAGTTGGTCGTCACACTACTAGTTTCCACTTGTTTCGTGTAGTGTACTTTAAAGTAGTTTACTTCCATGCACTTTCTTTTGTACTGTTTACCAGTGGGGGTTAATGTCCCTACTGGGTCTCTTCTTGAGACTCACTGCCTTCCTTTCAGGTGGTTTTTCGTCGGCTCTGGGAGCTGAGGGCCGAGTGACTATGGTGATGGACCTGCTTAGCTGCTGAGAGTGGTACTTTGTGTACATACTTTCTGCACTCTTTACTTTTGTTGAATATGCTTATATATATATAGTGGTTTGATTTTAGTTCTTGTGGTGTGTACATTTTCTTATATCATCTCCTCAAACACTCTCTCTTAACCTTTCGAGTTCCAGCTCATGGATGGTGGTCCAGGGTTCGGGATACTAGTGGGTAACTGGTAATTCAGATCCTGGGTCGTTACACCTGGTGTCCTTGGCCATTATGACATGACGAGGTGTCCTATGAGGTGTCCTGGCTATGATGACATTACGAGGTGTCCTACAAGGTGTCCTCGTAATGATGGCATGATAAGGTGTCATGTAAGGCTCTCTATAAATAGAAGGGGTTCTCCTAAAGATCATAGGTTAGGCCTTTAGGAGAAGCCACCTTCTTCCTCCTCCCCCTTCCCATCTCTCCTTCTCGTAGCCTCCCTTGGCGAGAGGGGATCCAAGAGGGCCATCTCTCTTGTTGTTGTCTGCTACATAGCTGTTGTGTAGTGCTAGACGACGTGAGGGGAGGCTCCGTCGGAGAAGGAGGTGTTGTCATCTCTAGTCATCCACTGTGTGGATACCGCTAGAGGGAGTCACGCGAGAGCTCCTTCAAACTAGAGACTAGTTCTGCGCTTCAGGGGATATGCGATCTCCCCTAGGTGAGATGATCTCACACCTTATTGTATGTAGGTTTACATGCATCGTACATCATAGCCTGATCAAGTACCTAGATGGAAATTGATTTTTGTTTTATTTTACTTCCGCTGTGCATGTGATGCCATAAGCTGATTTCTAGCAGTGGTACCAGAGCCAAGGTTAGGCTATGATGTCCGAGTTTTTGATATTTTGATCAATTCAGATCGATTAGGAGTCAATCATGTATTAGATTAAGAGTTTATCTAATAGTTTTATTAGTTAAAATGTTAATTAATTTCTAGTAGCATATAGATATGCATGTGATGTGTATGTTGTGGGCAGATGATCATGAACCTATGTGTGATGCTTATGTGTGTGGATGGTGATTCATTGGGGTCTGCGAGCCCCCTTCTCTTTCTCATTAAAATCATTGTGTATATCTATCTCTCCCAATTGTGTAATTTCCCTTGATATGATCAAGGTTTCTTATTGATTAAATGTACATTTTTGGGACTTATGTGCCTATAGTCATTTGTAATTATTTGAAATCACTCTCAGAGGCACGATAGAAGCATGGAATTACCGACGAAGCTAATAACGAAGAGGAAGATGAACACTGTGCATGGGATGCACTGAGGACACAGATAGGGCTTTGTGATCAAGTCTTTTGGCTCAAGTTGATCATGCTAGAAATTGGTCCATGATCATCGAGTGTGGCTATTTCTATATATGATATATATTCAATTCTGCACCTACTAGGTACATATTTGCATGCAATGTAAATATATGCTAAATATATGTGTAGGATATGTATTATTTAGCTATGAGACTGCTCAAATAAAAAAAAAAACTCCCTTTGTTACTAATATATTAATCGGTAGCGTGATGTAATAAGATTGACTCACGTGGCCTTCCATCATTATAGGGTAGACATCTTGTCTTAATATGGGATGGGTTGGCAGAGTCACTCCGGGCTCATCTATATTGGGATTTGATATCTGGCCTACAACATGGAGATATCACCAGTGACTTGAGGACAGGGTATGCTTGGCCTAGTCTCTCGAGAGCATGTCACCGAATCAAACTCATCTAGTAATGATGGAGCTGACTTAACCAAACATCATGGTTGATGGAGTCCCTCTGTGCCATGGTGATTTGGAGGCCAGATTATGACGGGAATCACAAGAGTTATGATTGACAAGTGTTGCCTACCATTTGGGCTTGGTATAATTGGTCGAGTCCCTTGAGGTCATGCCATGATGCTAATTGGATCCCGATCCCCATTAGGATTTGCTGGAAACTTTCGATTCAAATGCTAGAGGGTGTCATGTGTCATGTGAGAAAATTTAGATAAAAGTCCATGTCTTAATTTACTAAAAATACAAAAGTCTACATGTATTTTTCTGCTACAACTTTATTTTTAGAAAAATCTCGCTTGCAAACCGACTCTGTGCATAGTAGATGCCATTCATCTCATTGGTCCTAACTATGCTGATTGGCTTCGGAACTTGAGAATTGTTCTTAAGGCAGAAAAAATGCGTATGTCCTCGATGAGATCGTGTTCGAGCCAGTGGATGGGGCTAGTGAGGAAGACATTTCTCACTATAAGAAGTATAAGGAGGACTCAGTTCCTGCTCAATGTTATATGTTAGCCTCCATGACTCTCGAGCTATAAAGACAACATGAAAAGATGGATGCTTAATCGGTCATGCTGCATCTCCGTACTTTGTTTGAGGAGTAGGGATGGACTCAAAGATATAAGATATCAAAGAGTCTGTTCAGGATGAGGATGACAGAAGTGGAATTGATTCAGAAGCATGTCCTGAAGATGATTGAGTGGATCGAGAAGCTCACAGATGTAGTTGTCCTAGAGGATGACTTGTGCATAGATCTCATATTTCAATCCCTTCTAGATTCCTTTACACAGTTTATTATGAATTTCAATATGAATAAGATAGTGTCAACCCTGCCTGAGCTCTTAATATGCTAAGGGAAGCTGAGGGTTCCATCAAGAAGGAGAAGTCAGTTCTCCATGTTGATGAGATCAACAAGAAGAGGAAGGCACGAAAAATCCTTAGGAAGGGCAAAGGCAAAGGCAACAAATTGGGCAAGACAAATGTTGTCAAGAAAGACCTGGCCAGGACAAAGGAAAGTGCTTCCACTGTGGCAAGGATGGGCATTGGAAGAGGAACTGCAAGGAATACCTTGCAGAAAAGGCAAAACAAAAGTTTGGAGAAGCTTTAGGTATATTCATGATTGATCTCCATTTGTAAATCTACGTACTTCGTGGATTCCCTCATGGACACCGAGTTGGCTGTACCATCGAAGTTCCCTGGAGATAGAATGCACTTCCTCTCTTATCTCGTTCTCGTGAGTGTGGATTTATAATCTTGGACTTACGCCATTAATGTAAAGAGTTAACTAAAGTATAAATCATGCCGTTATGCTGTCGAAATCATCTCTCGACTATTGTTATCATGAAATCATATTTACATGACTTGCTATTTCTTGACATCATCACTATCATGAACATGACATTACCATTGCTTACATCTTGAAACTCTTGTTATTGGCCATGAATGACTGTGGGTATCTACATTTGAAATTAAGTGAGATGTTGATTGGGCACGGTGAGTGTCCAAGGGCTCCAGTCTAGCCCCAATGACAGCGAGTCATAAATATACTATTAACCATGGGGTATAATGATTACTGGCATTGCATCTGTGCTGGGAGTACTTGCGTGTTGAATGCTAGATACAATAACCACATACACGTGTCGTATTGTGCATTTCAAGGTGGATCTTTCCTTGGTGTACACTAGTGTCTTCGTGCTTGATAGTGTTACATGATTATGCTCGTGCTTGCATGCTTGCATGATATGGCCATCCTGTATTTATTTCAATTAATGATATCTTGTGTTCGTACAAACTATTGACATCAAGTGATATTCTACATGCTTGTGCAAAGTGATCCATTGCTAGTTCTATCTTGTTACCTTATTCTAGATCTTGCTCCATCATTGTCGTTCAATCTATCTTGCTCATGTAATGTGTTTAATGAGTTTTATTTGCACATGCATATCCTGATAATCGTGCTTGCCTAGTTCAAAATTGCTAACCACTTATATCATTGCCCGCACATTGAGATGTAAATCCTACTAGGCTAGTTAGCTCATTCCCTATTTTTCCACATCATGGGTGATATTGAGGAAGAGGCGGAAGGACAAGACTGTGATGGGAATGCATCAGAGTGATGAGCATTCAAACATATGTGTCTACCAATAGTTAAATTGAGTGTTAGATGATGTAGTAGGAAGTGAGATTTCATGTAATTTTCCTTTATTGAGTCATAGTCCTGTTATTCAACAATGAAGCATTGTATTAGTTTGAGATTGAATACAAGTTCGGATGAGTTCATTATCTGGGCCCTATTATGATATTTTTGTTGATACACATTTAGTGCTTGCTAGCTAGAGGCTTATTTGCCGACTGCTCACGTCTCGAAATATTGACTCTAATTCTCCAAATACTTTTGCTGCATATTTCTCGGGACGTGACATTCATCCCAATGAACTCCTCCTCATACACCTCAGCTCAATGGTTTATCAAAAAGGAGGAACCACATACTATTGGACATGGTGTAATCCATGATGAGTTTTGCCCACCAACCTATGTCATTCTTGGGATATTGCCTAGAGACTGCAGCTTACCTTCTGAACAGAGTTCCAACTAAGATGGTAGTGTCTACTACTCCATATGAGATATGGAAAGGGAAGAAGCCCGATCTTAAAGTTATTAAGATTTGGGACTGCCCTGCCCACGTTAAGAGGCACAATTCTGATAAGTAGGAATCATGGTTATAACGATGCATATTCGTGGGATACCCCAAGGAAAGTTGTAGGTATTACTTCTATCACCCCGAGGGCCAAAAGGTCTTTGTTGCCAAGAGAGCAGTGTTTCTTGAGAAGGAACACTTTTTAGTGCAAACAGTGGGAGTGTGATAGAATTGAGTGAGGTTGGAGAACCAATCTCCAGCACCATTCTGCAAGAAGAGTTTGTTTAGGTACCTATCACACAAAATCCAATTTTGCGTAGGTCAAATAAAGTTCTTATCCCTCCTGAAAGATATGTGGAACATATCAAGGGGTAGGACTCTGACGATATTGAATTACGTGTCTAAGAGAAAAGTACAACTACCTGGGGCATATCCCAAGGGAGCAAAGCTCACACTAAACACAACTACAACTCAATTGCTGGTGGTACTAGTTTGCCACAATGCCACTGTAAGCCAAACTCATGGCTAATATCTGAAAAGAACTGTTAGGGTGTGAGCCTCACCAAGTCGCAGGCTTAGCAGGGACCTCTCAAAAACAACAACAAACCAGCAATGAAAGAAGGAGCCAAGACCTCACCCCCAAGGGTCTCACTGGCAACACTAATTGAAGACCTACAAAAGTAAAACGTGCTAACAATAAACATAATTAATTTGCAATAAACATAAACACACTATCTGAAACGACTCACATAAAATAAAGGAAATAATAGGACTAGTGTAGAAACACTAGTCCACCACAACAACTAACGAGTAGAACAAAGGCCACACAGCCCAATCACCAACGAAGAGTAATGGAACTGATCATAGGGTACCAGTCCACAACAATACCCACGATAACAAACACCTCGGAGAACTACCCACACAAGGATACCAATACCACAAGTGGAAGGTCCCACAACACAACCCCCACGAAAATTGATCCACCTCAACATCTAAAAAGGCTAGCATACTATGTGCCATAATAGCCAACAACCCACACAGGGTACAGGTACCTGAAACCATGAGGTAGCACAACTGGACCACAAGTTGCACTGTGCCACCAGCACGACACACAACAAATGAACACAACCACCACACCAGTGAGTCACTACTCACAATCCATAACCACTGGAAAAGCTCAAGTCAGAAGGAACGACGCCACACGCAGGTAAAGATACGTTCACGATGCCAGTATCCAACCCAGACAATACAACACAAGAACTACCTCTTAGTTGAAGGATCGAATAGGTGGATGGATTAGATCTAGAAGGGGGGGGGGTTGAATAGATTTAACACCAATTACTGCGGAAGCTTAAGCAATTCAAAATTACTTCGAATCAGAGATCAATTTAGACAAACAATTTACTGATCTGAAGTGTGGATGTGTAAATTGTGTGAATAGAGTGTGTGAAGGAATTGTACAAGTAGAGAGAGCGAAATCCTATGCAAGCATCTAGCGCAAACAAGCAGATCAAACCATTTCACAAAGAATTTTAGGTGGTTCGGAAATCACACCAGTGATTCCTATATCCACCCCTCACACAGTGAGGCTTTACTACTCAAAAGAATACAACTCACACTGGAGTACGACGACTCCAAACACCCTTGAGCTCGACCGCTCAAAACACAACCTAGAGACAACGACCCAAAAAACTGAGCAACCAGCTCAAACCACAACAGGAGCACAACGACTCCAATTGAGCACGACGGCTCAAACCACAAAAGGCTAGATCAAACACAAAAGAAATCAGATCGTCTAGCAATGATCTGATTCACAGACTCAATCATGCATAGAAATTGCACAGAACTTCATGCACAGATCTCACATATGAAAGTGAGAAGAACAATCAAGAAATGGGTAAAATAGATGTAGATTGGATGTTCCTGGTGAAGAGGTCTTGCAGAAGCTCGAATTGAGAAATGAAAGAATTTTATGGAGATTCTCTTCAATTTGCGATACTCTGCCTTAATGGCATCTGAATTGCCAGAAATTCTTCTTCTGTACTGCTCTTCAGTTGGATCTGCTCCCTTTCTTAGCACATCAAACTTCTCTCCAGATATTGGCCTTGATTCCCACGTCCTTCCTCTTGAAAGGATGGTCTGTAGCTTCTGGAGATGGAGCAAGATCTGGAAAAACCCCTTTTTCCGCCAAAAAGCTTCTTTTGGGATTGTATGGGCTTGCCTTCCTTGGGGTACGAGGATCATGGGTATTTATAGCCCCATATGTCCATGAGATACCTTGGTGTGTGGGCACAGAAATCTAGGTCAATTCCTTGATTCCCATGCAGCCACGGTCCCAGAAAATTACCGTTTTTAAGCTTCGGTCGAAGTGTGTCGACACACAGACAGACTATGTCGACACAGTGGCTACTGCTTCAGAACTGGCTTTTGGGAGGGAAAGTGTCGACACACAGGCTGGCTTTGTCGACACCACTGGCTACTGGCTTAGCTTGTTCACTGGATGTAGTGGCTGTGTCGACACACTTTGCAGTGGTGTCGACATGACTGACAACTTTTTTCTTCACTACTTCTGGATACAATGCATATGTCGACACACACTTAACATGTGTCGACACCACTGTGACAAGGTTATGTAAACCTGAAATATGAAGTGTGAACCATTAACATAAGTCATTATCATCACATATGAAATATTAACATGTCTTTAGTCATCATTTTAATACGTAAAAATGTACAAAATGTCATCATCCAAATCAAATTATGGGTGATGTCAATAGTCATGATTAAGATCATCATTAAAAGGTTTCAAAACACACTCAACACAACATTCTCCCCCTTTTTGATGATGACAAAATAAATACAATTTTCTTCATGTCTGTAATTTTCCCTCTTAGTCTTTACAATTTTCCCCCTTTTTGACAACATCAAAAAGATATTCATGAAAGAGAACAAAAAATGGTAGGAGATCAAGAAATGCAGTTGTAGAAATGAAGGTTCAGGAATGATCAAAATAAGTGAGGCAAAGTGATATTGACATATGAGAGAAATATATGTGTGTTTGGTATTGTGCAATAAAGTAATTATAAAGACACACTCAACACAAGGTATAGCAAAATATAATGATCGAATGTAGTTAAAATAATGATGCAAATGTGAAGTGAAGTGACCTATATGAGTGAGCAGAATAGTTTAACAAGGATGTTAGGAGCTTTAATTTTAACACAATGTAGAATAATGTCTAAATCAATATACATGAACTTTATTAAGGTCTTAAGCTTTTCCATCCTATCAAGTTGATTTTCTTTCATTTTGAATGGGAAAGAATACAAGAATAAATAGTTAAATCTCACTTTTCAGTGCAAGAGATCACATGATCAGATGCAAGACCTCCTGATTACTCAGTGTTTAACTTTCATATCTTATACAGAGTTGAAAATTTTGATTTCCACTTTTTGACTCGAAACAAATCACTTTTTAGGTGAGATGGGGATAGGTGAGATGGCCTAGTTACTCAGTGGTTCAAGAATTTGTATTGCTCTGTTTGTATCTTTCCAGATTGTTGATCATTTTCTTTTGATGTTTTGCAGGAATATGTTTGCTTTGACGAGAAAAGTCATGACTACGAATTTAGAAAAATTATTCTTAACATGTGGTAAAAATGAAGCTTAAACATACACATGTTAATAGTAAAGCCACTCATGTGCCTACAAGTGTTTTGCAAGTCATTTTATAGACATTAGTATTAAGATTGCTTAACCTTGAAATGATAATGAATCTTTGAAATTAAACTAAATGCACAATGAGTTTAGTTTCAATGTCTTAATTCTCTCATAAGAAAATAGCACAAGGACTAAAAATTCTGATGAGTTTGGGGTTCAAGATAGACAAGTAAGGTCAAGGAATGTGACAATGACTCCCCCTTTCATGTATCTCCCCCTCACAAGTGAACATGAGATTATTGAAGAAATAGGAATGGAATGAAGTGAAATAGATGAACAAGAATGTTTTATGAAAGACAAAGACTCCCCCTCAACAATTGCATACAAGACTCTTGATACTTGGTGGAGACATATACTCTCGCATAGTGAAAGTGTCCAGACAAGCCTGACTTGTCTTTCTTCAAATCACCATTTGATATACAAGAATGCCAATGCAATGTGAGAGTGAGAAATTTATTTATAAGAACAGGAAGACTTTTATTTGCAAAAAGAGATAGAAGATATCAAGAATGTGGAAATTTGCACAAACCAAGCTCTCTTCTTAAAGATGAGAATTTGTTTTCTGGAAGAGGCTTAGTGAAAATATCTACAACTTTTTTTTTCAGTTTCGATGAAGTGAAGTTCAAAAGATTTCTTAGTGACCTCATCCCTTAGAAAATGGTGCCTTATTTCAATATGCTTTGTTCGTGAATGCTGAATTAGGTTTTTAGACAAATAATAGCACTAGTGTTATCACACAAAATAGGAAACAACCCAATTTGTGATTATAGTCTAGGAGCTGATGTTTCACCCAAAGAACTTGAGTGCCACAACAACCAGCCGCAACATATTCAGCCTCTGCATTGGATAGAGCTACTGAATGTTGCTTTTTAGAAGCCCATGAAATTAGGCATCCACTTAGATATAAACAAAAGCCACTAGTACTTTTCTATCAAGCTTACAACCAGCATAATCAGCATCACAGTAAGCAATTAAATCTAACTTGCAACCAGCAGGATACCAAATTCCTAGTGCACATGTTCCAACAAGATATTTAAAAATCCGTTGACAGCTAACATGTGACTTTCTTTAGGATTGGCTTGAAACCTAGCACACATGCACACACTATACTGAATATCTGGTCTAGAGGTGTGCGGTAAAGTAGAGAACCAATCATACCTCTGTAGGTCTTTGGATCTACTGACTTACCTAATGAATCTTCCTCTAGTCTTACATTTATGGCCATTGGTGTGCTTGAATGCTTGAGGTGATGAAATTCAAACTTTTTTAGAAGTTCTTTCATATACTTTGTTTGACTTATGTAAATCCCTTCACTGGTTTGATGTACCTGCAATCCCAAAAGAATTGTAAGTCTCCCATCAAACTAATTTCAAACTCAGTTTTCATAAGATCAGTAAATTCAGTGCAAAGAGCTTTATTTGTAGACCCAAAAATTATGTCATCAACATAGATTTGGACAGCAATGATTTGATTATTGACAGTTCTTGTAAACAAGATTTGGTCTACATTACCTCTTGTGTAACCTTTATTCAACAAAAATGAGCTCAAACGGTCATACCAAGCTTTTGGAGCTTGCTTAAGACCATAAAGAGCCTTATTGAGTTTGAAAACATGATCAGAATATTTTTTATTTTCAAATCTGGGAGGTTGTTCTACAAAATTATTTTCTTTGATGTATCCATTCAAGAAAGCACTTTTCACATCCATTTGATAAACTTTAAATTTCAGGTATGATGCAAAAGCAAGAAATACTCTCACAGCTTCTAGTCTAGCTACAGGGGCATATGATTCTTCAAAATCAATTCCAAACTCTTGATTGTACCCCTTGGCAACTAGTCTAGCTTTTTCTAACAACCTGTCCATTTTCATTCAATTTATTTCTGAAACCCATCTAGTACCAATAAATTGGTCACTAGGTCTAGGTACTAATTCTCACACTTGATTTCTGTCAAATTGATGAAGTTATCATGCATTGCATTGATCCAATCCTCACTAGTTAGAGTTTCATCAATTGACTTGGGTTCAATTTGGGAAATTAGTGCTAGGGTCTTCATTTATTGCATTCAGAAAAGATGATCTAGTTCTAACTCTATCATGCACATTACCAACTACATTCTCAATTGGATGATCTCTTAAAAATCTATTTTCAGGAATTACCCTTGAGATTCATTCAGTCTGGAACAATGTTACCTGATCCACTTGTGGTAGGTGACTGATTGTCCAGATTTTCAAATGGATCTTCATCCTCTTCAATAGTTGGTGAAGATTCGATAATGATGTCATCTTCTTCATTACTTTGAGGAACCCTGCAAGATGTAGAGTCATCAGTTTGATACGAATTTTCATCAAAAACTACATGTGGAGATTCTTCCACATTTTTATTCTTGAGAATGTAAATTCTATAAGCTCTTCAAATCTCAGAATAACAAGGAAAATGGCTTCAAGACTTTTGGCATCAAATTTATCAAGATTTTCTTTATTGTGTTATGTACAAAACACTTGCAACCAAAGATTTTAAAATAAGACAGAGTGGCTTTTTGTTTTTCAAAAGTTCATATGGGATTTTTCTGATTTTTGGTCTGACCAATGCTCTGTTCAAGATGTGATTTGTGTGTTCACAGCTTCTGCCCAGAAGGATTTGGGTAATTTACTTTCCAAGAGCATAGATCTAGCCATTTCCACCAGAGTTTCTTCTTCTTTCCACAACTCCATTTTGTTCTGGAGTTCTTGGAGAAGAGAATCTGTGAAAAATGTTCACTTCAGCACACAAATCAGAAAAACATTATTTTCAAATTCTCCCCCATGATCAGTCAAAATGGATTTGATTTGATGTGAAAAACCCATTAAGGCAGTGGTGCAGAAATTCTGAATTCTAAACAAGTCATTTTGTGGGATAGAAAGATGTCCTAAGTGTATCTAGTAAAATCATGAATGATGACAAATCCATATCTTTTACCACTAAGATTAAGAATTCTTGTTGGCCCAAAAAGGTCCACATGAAGTAATTCTAATGGCTAGAGAAGTGAGTACATCATTGAAATTTTTAAAGATTTTGGTTTGTTTTCCTTGAGCTCATATCCCACAACGTTGATTTTCAACATTGGAAAGATTCAGGAAGTCCTTTAACCAGATTTAGCCTTAAGAGTTTATTTATTGTTTGAAACTTGCATGACCAAGTCTTTTGTGCCATATCCATGCAATTTCATTTTTATTTGCCACCAACAAATATTTTCAGCAAAGTTTTTATCAAGATTGATGATGTAGTCATTGTTTTCTTTTTTACCAAAGATTTATTTTTTCAGTTGAAGAATCAATTATTTTGCAGAAATCAGATTCAAAAACAACCTTGTGACTTTGTCACATAATTGGCTTATACTCAAAAGATTGTAGTCTAAACCATCAACTAACAGAACATTTTCAATTGAGTTTGAGGAGGATTTACCAACCTTTCCAGATCCAATGATTTTCCTTTATTTTACCCAAATGTGACGGATCCTCCTTCCTTTTCAATCAGAAATGAAATTTTGTTGTGTCTCCTCTCATGTGTTGTGAACACCCACTGTCAAGAAACCACACTTGGAGCTGGGTGCACGACCTTCCGCATAAATCAGATCAGAGAAGAAAAGATTTTGGTACTCAAACATTGTTGGGACCATCAGTTTGTTTGAGCAAAAACAATAAGTTTTTTCTGATCCATATTTGAGTTGTTTTTGGTTTTTGTTTTGTTTCAGAAATGATTTCCTTTTTGGCATTTTAACATTCTAATTGGAATGAAAACACCAATGTTCTTCCTTTCATAAGCATGGAAATTATGCATTTTGGCATGATTGTTCATGTATGGAAATCCAAACCAAGAATTCTGTTGATATCTTGGAAATTTTGGATAAAAAGATTGTGAATGGTACCAATGAGGATTATGATACCATTGATTCCAAGATTGATCCAATTAGATTGATGTGATATCCTGGATCTCTAATAACCATCATGAAGTTTGTTTTTTAGTGTTTTTATATTTTTCATATTTTTATTTGGATTTTTTGAAGCATCTTTTTGTTGTTTAGAAATGGGTAGGTCGATCTGTGTTGAGGTAGTGTCGACTCAGCAGCCACAGTTTTCAACTTGTGGTTATCTGTGTCGACCTAACATCAATGTGTGTCGACCTATTTTGTTTCTTTTGATTGGAAACTTCTTTTCACTTTGGCTTTTGATTATTTCAATATTTTCTTTGACACTTGTTTTTTTGTTTTCTGGACTAGTGCTTTTGACAAATTTTATCAAAGAAATTTTGAAGGTTTTTCTTTCTTTTCACCAGATTTATTATTCAATGATTTTTCTGTGGTGAATCATAGTCCATGTTTTTCCGCATTCATTCTAAGTCCTAACAATGCATCAAGATTTTTTTTTCCATTTGTGAAATTTTTTATCACTTGTTCCTATTCACCCAACACTTCTTAAGTTTCTGAATTTCATCAATAGCTTGTTGCTTTTCTTGGTTGCAATTCTATTCTTTCAGAAAGCTTTTCAAAATCATTGTGGCCTTTTGAGATGCAATTTTAAATTCATCAATTTCATTCAGAAGGTCTTCCTTTTCTTCATTAAGTTCAGATATTTCATTTTCCAGTTCAGAAATTCTTCTATTTAAGGAAGTATCATGCATGAATTTTCAATTTTCTTTTTCAGATGTTTATTTTCTTTTCTTATTTCAGAATATTTTTCAACCAACTCAGCATATGCATCTTGCCAATCTTCAATAGATTGTTCAAAAGAAGAACTTACCTTCCATCACTGCTGTTGGCCATAAAGCATAACTCCTCATTTACAGAACTTGAGGAGTTCTCTTCTTTATCTTCACTTTCGTCTTCATCCGACCAAGTTTCTATCATGGCTTTTGGCTTCTTCATTTTGTTGTTCTTCTTGTATTTGTCTTTTTAACCTTAGGACACTTACCCTTCATGTGTCCTTGCCTTGTTGCACCTGTAGCAAATAATACCTTCATCAGTTTTTTGATTTCTAACAGCATTAAAATTTGAAGAAGAAGCATTCTTTTTACAGAGGATATTTTTTCTTTCCATTGAATTTTCCTCTTCTTGATTTTAAAATTTTCTAATTTCCTAGTCATGAGGGCAAGTTCATCCTCATTGGACTCAGATCAGTAGAACTTGATTTTTCTTGTTTTTCTCTTTGTTGCTTGATGAAGCCTTAAGTGCTACTGGTTTAGCTTTAAGCATATGTTCTTCACTTCTTTTCAGATTTATTTCATAAGTCATTAAAGATCCTATGAGTTCATCCAAAGAAATTTGGACAAATCCTTAGAATCTTCAATCACTGTAGCCTTGTGTGCCAGATAGATGATAGAGAGCGCAAAATTTTCTTACCAGATCAGCATCAGTGTATTCTTACCTAGTGCCTTCAGTCCATTGACAATTATCATAAACCTAGCAAACATTTCAGAAATTGATTCATCAGATTTCATCATAAACAATTCATATTCAGAAACAAGTATGTTTGCTTTGGTTTCCCTAACTTGAGATGTTCCCTCATACATTAATTCAAGTTTATCCCACATTTCTTTAGCAGATTTACACATGGATATTCTTGAATATTCTTTAGGGTGGACAGCACACTGAAGCATATTCATGGCACTGTAATTAAGAGTAGCTTTCCTAATCTGCTCTCTAGTCCAATTCCTCATCTCCATGATTTTCATAAGGACCCACTTCAACTATCCTCCAGATTTCATAGTTTTGAGCCCTAAGAAAAACTTGCATGCGATTTTTCCAATAAGAGTAATCAGACCCATTAAAAAATGGTGGTCTATTAATGGAATGGCCCTCAGCTACAAATCCTCGAGAATCCATCAATCACAATGAGAGACAATGAAAGAGCAAGCAAACAATTCAAGCAATTAACACAGAGATCAAACAGAAGCAATCAAATCAGATCAGAAACAGATATTAACCCGCTCTGTTACCAATTGAAGGATCAAATAGGTGGATGGATCAGATCTAGAAGGGGGGGTTGAATAGATCTAACACCAATTACTGTGGAAGCTTAAGCAATTCAAAATTACTTCGAATCAGAGATCAATTCAGACAAATAATTTACTGATCTGAAGTGTGGATGGTAAATTGTGTGAATAGAGTGTGTCAGGAATGTACAAGTAGAGAAGTGAATCCTATGCAAGCATCTAGCACAGACAAGCAGATCAAACATTGCATAAAGGATTTTTAGGTGGTTCGGAAATCACACAGTGATTCCTACATCCACCCCTCACACAGTGAGGCTTCACTACTCAAAGAGTACAACTCACACCGGAGTACGACGACTCCAAACACCCTTGAGCTTGACGGCTCAAAAACAAACTGGAGTACAACGACTCCAAAACTTAGCACAACAGCTCAAACCACAACAGGAGCACGACGACTCCAAATTGAGCATGAGGCTAAAACACAAAAAGGCTAGATCAAAACAAAAGAAATCAGATCGTCTAGCAATGATCTGATTCACAAACTCAATCGTACATAGAAATCTGCACAGAACATCATGCACAGATCTCACAGATGAAAGTGAGAAGAACAATCCAAGAAATGGGTAAAATAGATGTAGATTGGATGTTCCTTGGTGATGAGGTCTTGCAAAAGCTCGACTTGAAGAGACTTGTAGCGACCCTCATTATATCGGTAGGTTATACCAACCACGTCGATATAGTGAACGTTGCACAGTGGGACATTACCCAACAATAACATTTAGCGGAGACACGTGAATATAAGAATAGAGTAGCGGAAACAAAAGAACCACTGTCTTCATTTCATTCATCATCCACATTCAACATACATGATTGCATTGACATTTAAAACTAAAAGTCCACATAATTAATGCTGAAAATCAAAATACATAATTGTCCACACAAACATTCTTCCATGATAATGATAGTACATGTTGCAATTACATACTATGAAGTCAAATATCGCAAAGTACACCGGCGATCTAATCTCCACGCTCGAAGTCGGTCTCCACTGCCTCCTCGCAAGGGTGTCGTCACCAACTACACCTATACGCCGAAGCAAGTAATGAGTCTAAAAGACTCAGCAAATAACTCTACACATACCATACATGTACACGCCATAGCAGGTTTTAATACACATTTACAAGATACGATGTATGACATACTCAACATTGAAGGTCAACACTCTATTATGATGACTCTACAATTAAACACATGGCTCATGCTTTCAGATTTTTCCACAATAAAACTTCCTATCACATGCTCTCTACTCATTCCAATACATGAAATGTCTATTTTCAATTAAACTAATCATGAAGCAAGTTTAGCATGGTTAATGCCTACGTGAAAAGAATACACTTAGCATGAATTTCTATACATTCCTATACATGCTCATGACCATTTCATCCTCTTTAAGCTTGCTGGTTTTACATAGACTAGGAAGCATAATTCAACACATGAGAGTTACTTAATCAATTTGAGTTACAACATGAAGGCAAACAAGCATGGGATTACTTACATACTACTAAGGATCATTTCTAACATGGATTCTAAGCAATTTGCACATGTAAAGCATGATTATAAGTACATTTAGTTTGCTGTTTTAACATGATTTCAGATTACTACAACATGGATCACAAATTCACAACCCTCACGTTTTGGTTTCACATGTTTACACAATTCTCATTCACATAATTTACACTTTACACATGCACATTTACACATTGTTCACACTACACAATTGCACATTATCACAATCACATTCACATTTTTCACTTTAGTGCCGTGACACATAGTCCTAACCACCATAAGAAGGGACACATCACATCAATACATAGACGTCACCTAGGCAATGCAGTGACGACTCTTGGACTGCGCAGATCGGGAGAACAAGTCTCCACCCTAACCAGTGGTACTTGTCCACCTCTAGGATTTCATCCTAATGCCTTAGGATCACAAACACGTTGAACTTCTTAGGGGGACTTTTCCTTGATACGGTTCCACTGCACTCTATGGAAGCAGTGTCACACTTGGCACAATTACACATAAACGATTTTTAACACATATCTTTACACATGTCACTTGCCTCTCATTCATTTTCGTACTCACACAAGGGCTCTGTTGTCCTAACATGATTCTACAGTTAATAGGGATTACATGTTCAGATTTGCACAAATCAGATCACACACACATGTCACTTTATTCCCACATTAGCATGCATTTTTTTCACATTTCTCGCATGGAACAAAAATTCATATTTCTATATAGTTGCCCAAACGACTGGAAATTTAACCACATGCTGATCTTAGGTTTATGATTCCACATGAAAATTTCAGATTTTTCTGACT